>JASGCC010000383.1:0-101869 GCA_030067915.1 Hydractinia echinata | reverse complement strand
GACTCCAAGAATTAACATTCTTCTTACTTTGGCATGAATGCTGGAACTCGCAGTTACACTGGACGCTCTGTTAGCTCTTTATTTAAATATTTAGATCAATAAGTCATTTTTTACAGTGAGACCAATCCAAGCCGTTAGCGCACGCTGAAAAAATAGAGACAATTTCAAAAACTACATTTCATTGACTTTCTAACGGTATCAGTTCGGTTGAATTACAACGGTTGCGTCACATATTCGTACCAACATGTATTTAGCGATATTTGTCCGATATTACTAGCTTGCATCGCTTTAAAAATGAAACGGTTGACCGTGGGACCTAATTGAACTGATTTTGGACTTTGACCTTATAAATGTGATAATGAGACAATGGACTCCAGAATTAACATTCTTCTCATTTGGTATGACTGCTGGAACTCCGCCGTTACACTGGACGCTCTGTTAGCTCTTTATTTAAATATTTAGATCAATAAGCCATTTTTTACAGTGAGACCAATCCAAGCCGTTAGCGCGCGCTGAGAAAATAGAGACAATTTCAAAAACTACATTTCATTGATTTTCTAACGGTATCAGTCCGTTTGAGTTACAACGGTTGGGTCACATATTCGTACCAACATGCATTTAGCGATATTTTTCCGATATTACTAGGTTGCATCGCTTTTAAAAGTGAAACGATTGACCGTGGTATATAATTGAACAGATTTTAGACTTTGACTTTGTAAATGTGATAAATGAGACAATTGGACTCCAAGAATTAACATTCTTCTTACTTTGGCATGAATGCTGGAACTCCGCAGTTACACTGGACGCTCTGTTAGCTCGTTATTTAAATATTAAATCAATAAGTCATTTTTTACAGTGGGACCAATCCAAGCCGTTAGCGCGCGTCGAAGAAATTGAAACAGTTTCTAAAACTACATTTCATTGACTTTCTAACGGTATCAGTTCGGTTGAATTACAACGGTTGCGTCACATATTCGTACCAACATGTATTTAGCGATATTTGTCCGATATTACTAGCTTTCATCGCTGTTAAAAGTGAAACGGTTGACCGTGGGACCTAATTGAACTGATTTTGGACTTTGACCTTATCAATGTGATAAATGAGACAATTGTACTCCAAGAATTAACATTCTTCTTAATTTGGCATGAATGCTGGAACTCATCAGTTACACTGGACGATCTGTTAGCTCTTTATTTATATATTTAAATCAATAAGTCATTTTTTACAGTGGGACCAATACAAACCGTTAGCGCGCGCTGAAGAAATAAAGGAATTTCAAAAACTATATTTCATTGACTTTCTAACGGTATCAGTCCGTTTCAGTTACAACGGTTGGATCACATATTCGTACCAACATGTATTTAGCGATATTTTTCCGATATCACTGGGTTGCAACGCTTTTAAAAGTGAAAGGATTGACCGTGGTATATAATTGAACAGATTTTAGACTTTGACCTTATAAATGTGATAAATGAGACAATTGGACTCCAAGAATTAACATTCTTCTTACTTTGGCATGATTGCTGGAACTCCGCAGTTACACTGGACGCTCTGTTAGCTCTTTATTTAATTATTTAAATTAAAAAGTCATTTTTTACTGTGGGACCAATCCAAGCCGTTAGCGCGCGCCGAAGAAATAGAGACAGTTTCCAAAACGACATGTCATTGACTCTCTAACGGTATCAGTTTGTTTAAATTACAACAGTTGTGTCACATATTCGTACCAACATGTATTTAGCGATATTCGTCCGATATTACTAGCTTGCATCGCTTTTAAAAATGAAACGATTGACCATGGGACCTAATTGAACTGATTTTGGACTTAGACCTCATAAATGTGTTAAATGAGACAATTGGTCTCCAAGAATTAACATTCTTCTTACTTTGGCATGAATGCTGGAACTCCGCAGTTACACTGGACGCTCTGTTAGCTCTTTATTTAATTATTTAAATTAAAAAGTCACTTTTTACTGTGGGACCAATCCAAGCCGTTAGCGCGCGCCGAAGAAATAGAGACAGTTTCCAAAACTACATGTCATTGACTTTCTAACGGTATCAGTTTTTTTAAATTACAACAGTTGTGTCACATATTCGTACCAACATGTATTTAGCGATATTCGTCCCATATTACTAGCTTGCATCGCTTTTAAAAATGAAACGATTGACCATGGGACCTAATTGAACTGATTTTGGACTTAGACCTCATAAATGTGTTAAATGAGACAATTGGACTCCAAGAATTAGCATTCTTCTTACTTTGGCATGAATGCTGGAACTCCGCAGTTACACTGGACGCTCTGTTAGCTCTTTATTTAAATATTTAAATCAATAAGTCATTTTTTACAGTGGGACCAATCCAAGCCGTTAGCGGGCGCTGAAGAAATAGAGACAGTTTCAAAAACTACATTCCATTGACTTTCTAACGGTATCAGTCCGTTTGAGTTACAACGGTTGGGTCACATATTCGTACCAACATGTATTTAGCGATATTTTTCCGATATTACTAGGTTGCATCGCTTTTAAAAGTGAAACGATTGACCGTGGGATATAATTGAACTGATTTTAGACTTTGACCTTATAAATGTGATAAATGAGACAATTGGACTCCAAGAATTAACATTCTTCTTACTATGGCATGAATGCTGGAACTCCGCAGTTACACTGGACGCTCTGTTAGCTCTTTATTTAAATATTTAGTTCGATAAGTCATTTTATACAGTGGGACCAATCCAAGCCGTCAACGCGCGCCGAAGAAATAGAGACTGTTTCTAAAACTGCATTTCATTGACTCTTTAACGGTATCAGTTCGTTTGAGTTACAACGGTTGCGTCACATATTCGTACCAACATGTATTTAGCGATATTTTTCTGATATTGCTAGGTTGCATCGCTTTTAAAAGTGAAACGATTGACCGTTTGATCTAATTGAACTGATTTTGGACTTTGACCTTATAAATGTGATAAATGAGACAAATGGACTCCAAGAATTAACATTATTCTTACTTTGGCATGAATGCTGGAACTCCGCAGTTACACTTTATTATTTATTTATTTATTCGCGAATATTTATACAGGATAAAAAACTTCAGTTTCTAAATACATATTTACAAAATAATTTATATAAAAAAACTGTTATCAGTGTTTGTCCTGTTATAAGCTTGAAAATAAAACATAAACAGCATAAAGGTAGAAAAGACTAAAATGGTAAATTAAAGGGTAAAATAGGTAAGAATACTGAAAAAACATTACGAATAAGATCTGGAAAAAGACAGTGAATTGTGGAAATTAACTCCAGATAAACTCACGGGAAAAATTAGTTAATGACAAAACATAAGGACTAAAAGATCAAAAGATCTGTTCAGCAACATACGATACAGAAAATCGAATGAAAATAGTGTTAAAATAAGAACCAGAATAAAATTATTGTAGAAGAATATTTCCATAATAAGGGAATAAATATATTGTAGATACTGGGACGCTGCTTGTTAGCTCTTTATTTAAATATTTAAATCCAAAAGGTCCATTTTGTTACAAGTGGGGACTTAAATCCAAAGCGTTGCAGCGCGGCCGAAGAAAGAGAGACAGTGTTCTAAACTAACATTTCATTGACTTTCTACGGGTATCAGTTCGTTTGGAGTACAACGGTTTGCGTCACATATTCGTAACCCACATGTATTTAGCGATATTTTCCGATATTACTAAGGATTTGCATCGCATTTTATAAAAGTGAAACGATTGACCATAGGGTCTTATAATTGAACTGATTTTGGACTTTGACCTTTTAAATGTGATAAATGAGACAAATTGGACTCCAAGAATTACATTCTTCTTACTTTGACATGAATGCTGGAACTCCGCAGTTACACTGGACGCTCTGTAAGCTCTTTATTTAAACATTTAAATCAATAAGTCATTTTTTACAGTGGGACCAATCCAAGCCGTTTAGCGCGCGCTGAAGAAATAGAGACAGTTTCAAAAACTACATATAGACAGACAGACAGACTGTGGGACCTGGGTGAACTGATTTTGGACTTTGGCGTAATAAATCTGATAAATGAGACATTGCACCAATGAGAATGAACATTTTTCTTAATTTGGCATGACTGCTGTTTCTCCATAGTCAGACTGGACGTTGGGCTAGCGCTTTATTTAAAATTAAGATGAATCAGTCATTTTTTATTGTGGTAAAAATGCTAGCCATTAAGGCGCACTGAAGAAGTGAGGACTGTTTCCAAAACTACATTTCATTGACTTTCTAATGGTACCAATCCGTTTGCGTTACAACAGTTGCGTCACATATTCATACCAACATGTATTTAGTGATATTTTTCTGATATTACTATGTTCTAGCGGTTTTAACGGTGAAACGATTGACCGTGGGACCTGGGTGAACTGACATTGGACTTTGGCATAATAAATGTGATAAATGAGACATCTGCACTGCGAGAATTATCATTCTGCCCAATTTGGAATGACTGCTGGAACTCCCCTGCGACACTGGGCCCTGTGCTAACGCTTTATTTAAAAATTAAGATGAAAAACTCATGTTTCACTGTAGTACTAATCCTGGCCCTTGGCGCGCGCTGGAGAAATGAAGACTGTTTCTAAAACTGCATTTCATTGACTTTCTGACGGTACCAATCCGTTTGCGTTACAAAGGTTGCGTCACATATTCGTACCAACATGAATTAAGCGATATTTTTCTGATATTACTATGTTCCATCCCTTTTTACGGTGAAATGGTTAACCGTGGGACCCGAGTGAAATGATTTTGGACTTTGGGCGCAATACCTGTTATAAATGAGATATCTTGCAATGAGAGAATTAACATTCTTTCCAATTTGGATTGACTCCTGGAACTCCCAAGCGAGACTGGGCCTTTTTGCTAGCGCATTATTTAAAAATTAAGATGAATAAGTCTTTTTTTCACTGTGGTACGAATCCTAGCCGTTAGTGCGCGTTGAAGAAGGGAAGAGAGTTTCCAAAACTACATTTCATTGACTTTCTAACGGTACCAATCCGTTTGCGTTACAAAAGTTGCGTCACATATTCGTACCAACATGTATTTAGCGATATTTTTCTGATATTACTAGGTTCTATAGCTTTAAACGGTGAAACGATTGCCTGTGGCACCTGAGTCAACTGACTTTGGACTTTGGCGTAATAAATGTGATAAATGAGACATTTGCAATGCGAGAATTAACATTTGTCTTAATTTGGCATGACTGCTGGAACTTCACAGCTAGCTTGCGCTTTATTTAAAAATTAAGACGAATAAATCATTTTTGACTGTGGTAACAATCCTAGCTATTAGCGCGCGCTGATGAAGTGAAGACCCTATCTATAACTACATTTCATTGAATTTCTAACGGTACCAGTTCGTTTTGCGTTACAACAGTTGCGTCATATATTAGTACCAACATGTATTTAACGACAATTGTCTAATATTACTTGGTTCCATCGCTCTTAACAGTGAAAGGATTGACCTTTGTGACCCAAGTGAAATGATTTTTGGACTTTTGCGTAATTCCTGTGATAAATGAGACATCTGCACTGCAAGAATTAACATTCTTCCCAATTTGAAATGACTGCTGGAACTCCGAAACGAGACTGGGCCCTGTGCTAGCGCTATATGTAAAAATTAAGATGAATAAGACATTTTTTACTGTCGTACCAATCCTAGCCATTAGCGCACTGAAGAAGTGAAGACAGTTTCCAAAACTACATTCCAATGACGTTCTAACGGCACCAGTCCGGTTGCGTTTAAATAGTTGCGTCACATATTCGTACCAACATGTATTTAGGGATATTTTTCCGATATTACTAGGTTCCATCACTTTTAACGGTGAAACGATTGACCGCGGGACCCGAGTGAAATGATTTTGGACTTTGGATTTTTACCTGTGATAAATCAGATATCTGCACTGCGAGAATTAACATCCTTCCCAATTTGGAATGACTGCTGGAACTCCTCAGCGAGACTGGTCCCTGTGCTAGCGCTTTACTTAAAAATTAAGATGAATAAGTCATTTTTTACTGCGGTCCCAATCCTACCCATTAGGCCGCACTAAAGAAGTAAAGACCGTTTCAAAAACATTTTAACTTTGCCAGTCCGTTTGCGTTACAACAGTTGCGTCATATTTTAGTACCACCATGGTTTAGCGATAATTTTCTGATATTACTAGGTTCCATCGCTTTTAACGGTGAAACGATTAGCCGTGGGACCCGAGTGAAATGATTTTGGACTTTGGCGTAATACCTGTGATAAATGAGACATTTGCACAGCGAGAATTAACATTTGTCTTAATTTGGCATGACTGCTGGAACTCCGCAGCGAGACTGAGCGCTGGGCTAGCGCTTTATTTAAAAATTAAGATGAATAAGTCATTTTTTACTGCGGTACCAATCCTAGCCATTAGGGCGCACTGAAGAAGTGAAGACCGTTTCAAAAACCTTTTAACATTGCCAGTCCGTTTGCGTTACAACAGTTGCGTTATATTTTGGTACCACCATGTATTTAGTGATATTTTTCTGATATTACTAGGTTGCATCGCTTTTAAAAGTGAAACGATTGACCGTGGGATCTAATTGAACTGATTTTGGACTTTGAACTTATAAATGTGATAAATAAGACCAATGTACTCCATGAATTAACATTCTTCTCATTTTGGTATGACTGCTGGAACTCCGCCGTTACACTGGACGCTCTGTTAGCTCTTTATTTAAATATTTAGTTCGATAAGTCATTTTTCACAGTGGGACCAATCCAAACCGTTAGCGCGCGCTGAAGAAGAAGAGACAATTTCAAAAACTACATTTCATTGACTTTTTAACGGTATCAGTCCGTTTGAGTTACAACGGTTGCGTCACATGTTTGTACCAACATGTATTTAGCGATATTTTTCTGACATTACTAGGTTCCATCGTTTTGAAAGTGAAACGATTGACCGTGGGATCTAATTGAACTGAATTTGGACTTTGACATGATAAATGTGATGAATGAGACAATTGGACTCCAAGAATTAACATTCTTCTTACTTTGGCATGAATGCTGGAACTTCGCAGTTACACTGGACGCTCTGTTAGTTCTTTATTTAAATATTTAGATCAATAAGTCATTTTTTACAGTGAGACCAATCCAAGCCGTTAGCGCGCGCTGAAAAATAGAGACAATTTCAAAAACTACATTTCATTGACTTTCTAACGGTATCAGTCTGTTTGAGTTACAACGGTTGGGTCACATATTCGTACCAACATGTATTTAGCGATATTTTTCCAATATTACTAGGTTGCATCGCTTTTAAAAGTGAAACGATTGACCGTGGTATATAATTGAACAGATTTTAGACTTTGACCTTATAAATGTGATAAATGAGACAATTGGACCCCAAGAATTAACATTCTTCTTACTTTCGCATGAATGCTGGAACTCCGCAGTTACGCTGGACGCTCTGTTAGCTCTTTATTTAATTATTTAAATCAAAAAGCCATTTTTTAATGTGGGACCAATCAAAGCCGTTAGCGCGGGTCGAAGAAATAGAAACAGTTTCTAAAACTACATTTCATTGACTTTCTAACGGTATCAGTTCGGTTGAATTACAACGGTTGCGTCACATATTCGTACCAACATGTATTTAGCGATATTTGTCCGATATTACTAGCTTGCATCGCTTTTAAAAATGAAACGGTTGACCGTGGGACCTAATTGAACTGATTTTGGACTTTGACCTTAAAAATGTGATAAATGAGACCAATGGACTCCATGAATTAACATTCTTCTCATTTTGGTATGACTGCTGGAACTCCGCCCTTACACTGGACGCTCTGTTAGCTCTTTATTTAAATATTTAAATCAATAAGCCATTTTTTACAGTGAGACCAATCCAAACCGTTAACGCGCGCTGAAAAAATAGAGACAACTTCAAAAACTACATTTCATTGACTTTCTAACGGTATCTGTCTGTTTGAGTTACAACAGTTGCGCCACATATTCGTACCAACATGTATTTAGCGATATTTTTCCGATATTACTAGGTTGCATCGCTTTTAAAAGTGAAACGATTGACCGTGGTATATAATTTAACAGATTTTAGACTTTGACTTTATAAATGTGATAAATGAGACAATTGGACTCCAAGAATTAACATTCTTCTTACTTTGGCATGAATGCTGGAACTCCGCAGTTACACTGGACGCTCTGTTAGCTCGTTATTTAAATATTAAAATCAATAAGTCATTTTTTACAGTGGGACCAATCCAAGCCGTTAGCGCGCGCCGAAGAAATAGAGACAGTTTCCAAAACTACATGTCATTGACTTTCTAACGGTATCAGTTTTTTTAAATTACAACAGTTGCGTCACATATTCGTACCAACATGTATTTAGCGA
This sequence comes from Hydractinia echinata, assembly GCA_030067915.1. Lineage (NCBI taxonomy): Eukaryota > Metazoa > Cnidaria > Hydrozoa > Anthoathecata > Hydractiniidae > Hydractinia > Hydractinia echinata. The sequence continues at coordinate 93,482 of JASGCC010000383.1, read as the reverse complement.
TATTCGTCCCATATTACTAGCTTGCATCGCTTTTAAAAATGAAACGATTGACCATGGGACCTAATTGAACTAATTTTTGACTTAGACCTCATAAATGTGTTAAATGAGACAATTGGACTCCAAGAGTTAGCATTCTTCTTACTTTGGCATGAATGCTGGAACTCCGCAGTTACACTGGACGCTCTGTTAGCTCTTTATTTAAATATTTAAATCAATAAGTCATTTTTTACAGTGGGACCAATCCAAGCCGTTAGCGGGCGCTGAAGAAATAGAGACAGTTTCAAAAACTACATTCCATTGACTTTCTAACGGTATCAGTCCGTTTGAGTTACAACGGTTGGGTCACATATTCGTACCAACATGTATTTAGCGATATTTTTCCGATATTACTAGGTTGCATCGCTTTTAAAAGTGAAACGATTGACCGTGGGATCTAATTGAACTGATTTTGGACTTTAACCTTATAAATGTGATGAATAAGACAATTGGACTCCAAGAATTAACATTCTTCTTACTTTGGCATGAATGCTGGAACTTTGCAGTTACACTGGACGCTCTGTTAGCTCTTTATTTAAATATTTAGATCAATAAGTCATTTTTTACAGTGAGACCAATCCAAGACGTTAGCGCGCGCTGAAAAAATAGAGACAATTTCAAAAACTACATTTCATTGATTTTCTAACGGTATCAGTCCGTTTGAGTTACAACGGTTGGGTCACATATTCGTACCAACATGTATTTAGCGATATTTTTCCGATATTACTAGGTTGCATCGCTTTTAAAAGTGAAACGATTGACCGTGGTATATAATTGAACAGATTTTAGACTTTGACCTTATAAATGTGATAAATGAGACAATTGGACTCCAAGAATTAACATTCTTCTTACTTTGGCATGAATGCTGGAACTCCGCAGTTACACTGGACGCTCTGTTAGCTCGTTATTTAAATATTAAAATCAATAAGTCATTTTTTACAGTGGGACCAATCCAAGCCGTTAGCGCGCGCCGAAGAAATAGAGACAGTTTCCAAAACTACATGTCATTGACTTTCTAACGGTATCAGTTTTTTTAAATTACAACAGTTGCGTCACATATTCGTACCAACATGTATTTAGCGATATTCGTCCCATATTACTAGCTTGCATCGCTTTTAAAAATGAAACGATTGACCATGGGACCTAATTGAACTAATTTTTGACTCAGACCTCATAAATGTGTTAAATGAGACAATTGGACTCCAAGAATTAGCATTCTTCTTACTTTGGCATGAATGCTGGAACTCCGCAGTTACACTGGACGCTCTGTTAGCTCTTTATTTAAATATTTAAATCAATAAGTCATTTTTTACAGTGGGACCAATCCAAGCCGTTAGCGGGCGCTGAAGAAATAGAGACAGTTTCAAAAACTACATTCCATTGACTTTCTAACGGTATCAGTCCGTTTGAGTTACAACGGTTGGGTCACATATTCGTACCAACATGTATTTAGCGATATTTTTCCGATATTACTAGGTTGCATCGCTTTTAAAAGTGAAACGATTGACCGTGGGTTATAATTGAACTGATTTTAGACTTTGACCTTATAAATGTGATAAATGAGACAATTGGACTCCAAGAATTAACATTCTTCTTACTATGGCATGAATGCTGGAACTCCGCAGTTACACTGGACGCTCTGTTAGCTCTTTATTTAAATATTTAGTTCGATAAGTCATTTTATACAGTGGGACCAATCCAAGCCGTTAACCCGCGCCGAAGAAATAGAGACTGTTTCTAAAACTGCATTTCATTGACTCTTTAACGGTATCAGTTCGTTTGAGTTACAACGGTTGCGTCACATATTCGTACCAACATGTATTTAGCGATATTTTTCTGATATTGCTAGGTTGCATCGCTTTTAAAAGTGAAACGATTGACCGATTGATCTAATTGAACTGATTTTGGACTTTGACCTTATAAATGTGATAAATGAGACAAATGGACTCCAAGAATTAACATTCTTCTTACTTTGGCATGAATGCTGGAACTCCGCAGTTACACTTTATTATTTATTTATTTATTCGCGAATATTTATACAGGATAAAAAACTTCAGTTTCTAAATACATATTTACAAAATAATTTATATAAAAAAACTGTTATCAGTGTTTGTCCTGTTATAAGCTTGAAAATAAAACATAAACAGCATAAAGGTAGAAAAGACTAAAATGGTAAATTAAAGGGTAAAATAGGTAAGAATACTGAAAAAACATTACGAATAAGATCTGGAAAAAGACAGTGAATTGTGGAAATTAACTCCAGATAAACTCGGGAAAAATTTAGTTATGACAAACATAAGATAAAAGATAAAAGTCTGTTCAGCATACATAGAAATCGAAATAGAATAGTGTTAAAATAAGACCAGAATAATTATTGTAGAAGAATATAATAATAAGAATAATTATTGTAGATACTGGACGCTCTGTTAGCTCTTTATTTAAATATTTAAATCAATAAGTCATTTTTTACAGTGGGACTAATCCAAAGCGTTAGCGCGCGCCGAAGAAAGAGAGACAGTTTCTAAAACTACATTTCATTGACTTTCTAACGGTATCAGTTCGTTTGAGTTACAACGGTTGCGTCACATATTCGTACCAACATGTATTTAGCGATATTTTTCCGATATTACTAGGTTGCATCGCTTTTAAAAGTGAAACGATTGACCATGGGTTATAATTGAACTGATTTTGGACTTTGACCTTTTAAATGTGATAAATGAGACAATTGGACTCCAAGAATTAACATTCTTCTTACTTTGACATGAATGCTGGAACTCCGCAGTTACACTGGACGCTCTGTAAGCTCTTTATTTAAACATTTAAATCAATAAGTCATTTTTTACAGTGGGACCAATCCAAGCCGTTAGCGCGCGCTGAAGAAATAGAGACAGTTTCAAAAACTACATATAGACAGACAGACAGACTGTGGGACCTGGGTGAACTGATTTTGGACTTTGGCGTAATAAATCTGATAAATGAGACATTTGCACAATGAGAATGAACATTTTTCTTAATTTGGCATGACTGCTGTTTCTCCATAGTCAGACTGGACGTTGGGCTAGCGCTTTATTTAAAAATTAAGATGAATCAGTCATTTTTTATTGTGGTAAAAATGCTAGCCATTAAGGCGCACTGAAGAAGTGAGGACTGTTTCCAAAACTACATTTCATTGACTTTCTAATGGTACCAATCCGTTTGCGTTACAACAGTTGCGTCACATATTCATACCAACATGTATTTAGTGATATTTTTCTGATATTACTATGTTCTAGCGGTTTTAACGGCGAAACGATTGATCGTGGGACCTGGGTGAACTGATTTTAGACTTTGGCGTAATAAATGTGATAAATGAGACATTTGCACTACGAGAAATAGCATTCTTCTTAATTTGGCATGACTGCTGGAACTCCGCCGCGAGACTGGGCGCTGGGCTAGCGCTTTATTTAAAAATTAAGATGAATAAGTCATTTTTTACTGCGGTACCAATCCTAGCCATTACCGCGCGCTGAAAGGGTTAAGACAGTTTCCAAAACTATATTTCAATGACTTTCTAACGGTACCAGTCCGTTTGCACTACAACAGTTGCGCCATATATTAGTACCTACATGTATTTAGCGATAATGTTGTGACATTACTAGGTTCTATAGCTTTAAACGGTGAAACGATTGACTGTGGGGCCTGAGTGAACTGACATTGGACTTTGGCATAATAAATGTGATAAATGAGACATCTGCACTGCGAGAATTATCATTCTGCCCAATTTGGAATGACTGCTGGAACTCCCCTGCGACACTGGGCCCTGTGCTAACGCTTTATTTAAAAATTAAGATGAAAAACTCATGTTTCACTGTAGTACTAATCCTGGCCCTTGGCGCGCGCTGGAGAAATGAAGACTGTTTCTAAAACTGCATTTCATTGACTTTCTGACGGTACCAATCCGTTTGCGTTACAAAGGTTGCGTCACATATTCGTACCAACATGAATTAAGCGATATTTTTCTGATATTACTAGGTTCCATCCCTTTTTACGGTGAAATGGTTGACCGTGGGACCCGAGTGAAATGATTTTGGACTTTGGCGCAATACCTGTTATAAATGAGATATCTGCAATGAGAGAATTAACATTCTTTCCAATTTGGATTGACTCCTGGAACTCCCAAGCGAGACTGGGCCTTTTGCTAGCGCATTATTTAAAAATTAAGATGAATAAGTCTCTTTTCACTGTGGTACGAATCCTAGCCGTTAGTGCGCGTTGAAGAAGGGAAGAGAGTTTCCAAAACTACATTTCATTGACTTTCTAACGGTACCAATCCGTTTGCGTTACAAAAATTGCGTCACATATTCGTACCAACATGTATTTAGCGATATTTTTCTGATATTACTAGGTTCTATAGCTTTAAACGGTGAAACGATTGCCTGTGGCACCTGAGTCAACTGACTTTGGACTTTGGCGTAATAAATGTGATAAATGAGATATTTGCAATGCGAGAATTAACATTTGTCTTAATTTGGCATGACTGCTGGAACTTCACAGCTAGCTTGCGCTTTATTTAAAAATTAAGACGAATAAATCATTTTTGACTGTGGTACCAATCCTAGCTATTAGCGCGCGCTGATGAAGTGAAGACCCTATCTATAACTACATTTCATTGAATTTCTAACGGTACCAGTTCGTTTGCGTTACAACAGTTGCGTCATATATTAGTACCAACATGTATTTAACGACAATTGTCTAATATTACTTGGTTCCATCGCTCTTAACAGTGAAAGGATTGACCCTGTGACCCAAGTGAAATGATTTTGGACTTTTGCGTAATTCCTGTGATAAATGAGACATCTGCACTGCAAGAATTAACATTCTTCCCAATTTGAAATGACTGCTGGAACTCCGAAACGAGACTGGGCCCTGTGCTAGCGCTATATGTAAAAATTAAGATGAATAAGACATTTTTTACTGTCGTACCAATCCTAGCCATTAGCGCACTGAAGAAGTGAAGACAGTTTCCAAAACTACATTCCAATGACGTTCTAACGGCACCAGTCCGGTTGCATTTAAATAATTGCGTCACATATTCGTACCAACATGTATTTAGGGATATTTTTCCGATATTGCTAGGTTCCATCACTTTTAACGGTGAAACGATTGACCGCGGGACCCGAGTGAAATGATTTTGGACTTTGGATTTTTACCTGTGATAAATCAGATATCTGCACTGCGAGAATTAACATTCTTCCCAATTTGGAATGACTGCTGGAACTCCTCAGCGAGACTGGTCCCTGTGCTAGCGCTTTACTTAAAAATTAAGATGAATAAGTCATTTTTTACTGCGGTCCCAATCCTACCCATTAGGCCGCACTAAAGAAGTAAAGAACGTTTCAAAAACATTTTAACTTTGGCAGTCCGTTTGCGTTACAACAGTTGCGTCATATTTTAGTACCACCATGTGTTTAGCGATAATTTTCTGATATTACTAGGTTCCATCGCTTTTAACGGTGAAACGATTGGCCGTGGGACCCGAGTGAAATGATTTTGGACTTTGGCGTAATACCTGTGATAAATGGGACATTTGCACTGCGAGAATTAACATTTGTCTTAATTTGGCATGACTGCTGGAACTCCGCAGCGAGACTGAGCGCTGGGCTAGCGCTTTATTTAAAAATTAAGATGAATAAGTCATTTTTTACTGCGGTACCAATCCTAGCCATTAGGGCGCACTGAAGAAGTGAAGACCGTTTCAAAAACCTTTTAACTTTGCCAGTCCGTTTGCGTTACAACAGTTGCGTTATATTTTGGTACCACCATGTATTTACCAATAATTTTCTGATATTACTAGGTTCCATCGCTTTTAACGGTGGAAACGATTGGCCGTGGGACCCGAGTGAAATGATTTAGGACTTTGGCGTAATACCTGTTATAAATGAGACATCTACACTGCGAGAAGTAACATTCTTCCCAATTTGCAATGACTGCTGGAACTCCCCAGCTAGAGTAGGCCCTGTGCTGGCGCTGTATTTAAAAATTAAGCTGAGTAAGTCATCTTTCACTGTGCTACCAATGCTAGCCATTAGGGCGCACTGAAAAAGTGAAGACAGTTTCCAAAAGTACATTTCATTGACTTTCTAACGGTACCAATCCGTTTGCGTTACAAAAGTTGCGTCACTTATTCGTACCAACATGTATTTAGCGATATTTTTCTGATATTACTAGGTTCTATAGCTTTAAACGGTGAAACGATTGCCTGTGGCACCTGAGTCAACTGACTTTGGACTTTGGCGTAATAAATGTGATAAATAAGACATTTGCACTACGAGAATTAACATTCTTCTTAATTTGGCACGACTGCTGGAACTCCGCAGCGAGACTGAGCGCTGGGCTAGCGCTTTATTTAAAAATTAAGATGAATAAGTCATTTTTTACTGCGGTACCAATCCTAGCCATTAGGGCGAACTGAAGAAGTGAAGACCGTTTCAAAAACCTTTTAACTTTGCAAGTCCGTTTGCGTTACAACAGTTGCGTTATATTTTAGTACCACCATGTATTTAGCGATAATTTTCTGATATGACTAGGTTCCATCGCTTTTAACGGTGGAAACGATTGGCCGTGGGACCCGAGTGAAATGATTTAGGACTTTGGCGTAATACCTGTCATAAATGAGACATTTGCACTGCGAGAATTAGCATTTGTCTTAATTTGGCATGACTGCTGGAACACCGCAGCGAGACTGGGCGCTGCGCTTGCGCTTTGTTTAAATCTTAAGATGAATTAGTCATTTTTCACTCTGGTACGAATCGTAACCGTTAGCGCGCGCTAAAGAAGTGAAGACGGTTTCCAAAACTACATTTCATTGACTTTCTAACGGTACCAGTCCGTTTGCGTTACAACAATTTCGTGACTTAGTCGTACCGACTTGTATTTAGCGATAATGTTCTGATATTACTAGGTTCCATCGCTTTTAACAGTGAAACGATTGACCGTGAGACCCGAGTGAAATGATTTTGTACTTCGGCGTAATACCTGTGATAAATTAGACATCTGCACTGCAAAAATTAACATTCTTCCCAATCTGGAATGACCGCTGGCAACTCCCTAGTAAGACTGGGCCCTGTACTAGCGCTTCATTTAAAAATTAAGATGAATAAGTCTTTTTTCACTGTGGTACGAATTCTAGCCGTTAGCGCGCGCTGTAGAAGTGTAGACAGTTTCCAAAACAACATTTCATTGAATTTCTAACGGTACCAGTCCGTTTACGTTACAGCAGTTGCGTCATATATTAGTACCAACATGTATTTAGCGATAATTTTTTGATATTACTAGCTTCTATCTCTTTTAACGGTGAAACGGTTGACCGTGAGGCCTGAGTGAACAGATTTTGGACTTTGGCGAAATACCTATGATCAATGAGACATCTGCAATGCGAGATTTAACATTCTTCCCAATATGGAAAGACTGCTGGGAACTCCCTAGTGATACTGGGCCCTGTGCTAGCGCTTCATTTAAAAATTGGGATGAATAAGTCTTTTTTAACTGTTGTACGAATCCTAGCCGTTTGCGTTTGCTGAAGAAGTGAAGAGAGTTTCCAAAAGTACATCTCATTGACGTTCTAACGGTACCAGTCCGGTACCTGTGATAAATGAGACATTTGCACTGCGAGAATTAACATTTGTCTTAACTTGGCATGACTGCTGAAACTCCGCAGCGAGACTGGGCGCTGGGCTTGCGCTTTATTTAAAACTTAGGATGAATAAGTAATTTTTCACTCTGGTACGAATCGTAGCCGCTAGCGCGCGCTAAAGAAGTGAAGAGAGTTTCCAAAAGTACATCTCATTGACTTTCTAACGGTACCAGTCCGTTTGCGTTACAGCAGTTGCGTCACATATTCGTACCGACATGTATTAAGCGATATTTTTCTGATATTACTAGGTTCCATCGCTTTTAACGGTGAAACGATTGACCGTGAGACCCGAGTGAAATGTTTTTGTACTTTGGCGTAATACCTGTGATTAATGAGATTTCTGCACTGCGAGAATTAACATTCTTCCCAATTTGGAATGACTGCTGGCAACTCCCTAGTGAGACTGGGTCCTGTGCTAGCGCTTCGTTTAAAAATTAAGATGAATAAGCCTTTTTTAACTGTGGTACGAATCCTAGCCGTTTGCGCATGCTGAAGAAGTGAAGACAGTTTCCAAAACTACATTTCATTGATTTTCTAATGGTACCAATCCGTTTTCGTTACAACAGTTGCGTTACATTTTCGTAACAACATGTATTTAGTGATATTTTTTCTGATATTACTAGCTTCTAGCGGTTTTAACGGTGAAACGGTTGACCGTGGGACCTGGGTGAACTGATTTTGGACTTTGGCGTAATAAATGTGATAAATGAGACATTTGCTTGCACTACGAGAATTAACATTCTTCTTAATTTGGCATGACTACTGGAACTCCGCAGCGAGACTGGGCGCTGTGCGAGCTCCTTATTTAAAAATTAAGATGAATAAGTCATTTTTTAATGTGTTCCCAATCCTAAGCATTAGCCCGCGTTGAAGAAATGAATGCAGTTTCAAAAACTAACTTTCATTGACTTTCAACGGTACCAGTCCGTTTGCGTTTCAACAATTGCGTCACATATTCGTACCAACATGTATATAGCGAAATTCTTCTGATATTACTATGTTCCATCGCTTTTAACGGTGAGACAAATGACCGTCGGATGCAAGTGAAATGATTTTGGAGTTTGGCAAAAAAGGCGTGATAAATGAGACCTTTGCACTGCGAGAAGTAACATTCTTCCCAATTTGGAGTAACTGCTTGAACTCCGCAGCTAGATTGGGCGCTGTGCTAGCGCTCTATTTAAAAATTAAGATGAATAAGTGATTTTTTGATGTGCTACCAATCTTAAGAATTAGCGCCCGCTGTAGAAGTGAATGCTGTTTCAAAAACTACCTTTCATTGTCTTTCAACGGTACCAGTCCGTTTGCGTTACACCAGTTGCGTCACATATTCGTACCAACATGTATATAGCGAAATCCTTCTGATATTACTGGGTTTCATCGCTTTTAACTGTGAAAATATTGACCGTGGGATGAGACTGAAATGATTTTGGTCTTTGGCGTGAAAACTGTCATAAATGAGACCTTTGCACTGCGAGAATAAACATTCTTCCCAATTTGGAATGACTCCTTCAACTCCACAGCGTGATTGTGCGCTGTGCTAGCACTTTATTTAAAAATTAATATGAATAAGTCATTTTTCATTGTGGTACCAATCCTAGCCATTAGCTGTTGGTGCGAATATGTGACGCAAGAGTTGTAACGCAAACGGACTTGTACCCTTAGAAAGTCAATAAATTGTAGTTTTTGAGATTTGGTTTTCAAAACAGTCTTCACTTACGCCAATGTAATTACGCCAATGTCCAAAGTCATTTCAATCACCTCCCACGGTCAATCGTTTCACAGTTAAAAGCGATGGAACTACTGATATCAGAAGAATATCGCTAAATTCATGTTGGTGCGAATTTGTGAAGCAAGTGTTGTAACGCAAACGGACTGGCCTCCTTAGAAAGTCGATGAAATGTAGTTTTTAAAACTGTCTTCACTTTTTCAGCGCGCGTTAACGGCTAGGATTGGTACCACAGTGGAAAATGACTGATTCATCTTAAGTTATAAATAATGCGCTAGCACAGCACCCAATCTCGCTGCGTAGTTTACGCAGACATTGCAAGTTTGAAAGAATGTTATTTCTAGCAGTGCAAGGGTCTCATTTATCACAGTAATTACGCCAATGTCCAAAGTCATTTCACTCATCTCCCACAGTCAATCGTTTCAACGTTGAAAGCGATGGAACCTGGTAATGTTAGAAGATTATCGCTAAATTCATGTTGGTGCGAATATGTGACGCAAGTGTTCTGACCCAAACGGACTGGTATCGTTAGACAGTCAATGAAATGTAGTTTTTGAATCTGTCCTCACTTTCTCAACGCGCGTTAAAGGCTAGTATTGGTACCACAGTGGAAAATGACTTATTCATCTCTATTTTGGATTTAAGCAATACCACAAAACCAAATCTTGCTGCGTAGTGTAAGCAGACATTGTGAGTTTGGAAGAATGTATTTTCTCGCAGTGCAGAGGTCTCATTTATCACAGTCAATACGCCACAGTCCAAACTCATTTCACTCACCTGCCATGGTCAATCGCTTCACTGTAAAAGCGAAGGAATCTAGTAATATCAAAAGATTATTGCTAAATTCATGTTGGTAGGAATATGTGACCCAACAGTTGTGATGCAAACGGGCTTATACCGTTAAAAAATCAATGAAATGTAGTTTTTGAAACTGTCTTGACTTCTTCGCCGCGCGCTAATGACTAGGATTGGTACCACAGTGAAAAATGACTTATTTACCCTAGTTTCTGGATAAAGCGCTAGCACATCACCCAATCTCGCTGCGAAGTTAAAGAAGACATTCTAACTTCGAAAGAATGTTATTTCTCGCAGTGCAAAGGTCTCGTTTATCGCAGTTGTTATGTCAATGTCCAAAATCACTTCAATTGCGTCCCACGGTCAATTCTTTCACCGTTAAAAGCGTTGGAACTACTGATATCAGAAGAATATCGGTAAATTCATGTTGGTACGAATATGTGATGCAACTGTTGTAACGCAAACGGACCGGTACGGTTGAAAGTCAATGAATCCAAGATTTTGTCGCGCACCGAAAAAGTGAGAACAGTATCAATAACTACATTTCATTCATTTTCTAACATTACTAGTCCGTTTATGTTTCAGCAGTTGCGTCACACATTTGTCCCAACATGATAATCTTCCAATATTAGAGGGTTCCATCGATTTTCCTGAGGCAACAGTTGGCCGTGTGACACGAGTGAAATGGTTTTAAACTTTGCAGTACTTATTGTAATAATCTTTCCACTACAAGACATAATATTCTTCCAAGCTTGGTGACCAGTCTAGGCTCCGTAGCAAACGTACCTGCTGTGCTAGCGATTTATTCAAATATACGACTAATTAGTCCTTTTTTACTGGGGTAACAATCCAAGCCTTTAACGCGCACTGAAGACGTGAAGACAGTTTCGAAAACAAATTTTATTCATTTTCTAACGCTACTAGTCCTTTTGTTTTTCAACAGTTGCGTCACACATTCGTTCCAAGATAAATTTAGCAATAATCTTCCGATATTTCAGGGTTTCATCGATTTTCCCGGTGCAACGATTTGCTGTGTCACGCGAGTCAAATGGTTTTGAACTTTGCAGTAATTATTGTGATAAATATTGATTTTTGACTACACAAAACAATATTTTACTAAACTTGACAACCTGCGAAAGCTCCGTAGCAAACGTGCCCGCTATGCTAGCGATTTATTCAAAAAATACGACGAATTAGTCATTTTTTACTGTAGTACCAATCCAAGCCTTTAACGCGCACTGAAAAAGTGAAAACAGTTTCAAACACTGCATTTCATTGTTTTTCTAACGGCACTAATACGTTTCTGTCGCAACAGTTACGTCACACAAATCTTACCAAAGGGAAATTTGGCGATTCATTCATTAATTTTCCGATATTACAGGGTTTCATCGATTTCCCGATGCAACGATTTGCTGTGTGACGCGAGTGAAATGGTTTTGAACTTTGCAGTAATTATTCTGATAAATAAGGTCTTTTGACTACACGAAATAACATTCTTCAAAACTTGTCAAAACTGCTTAAGCTCCGTAGCAAACGTGCCCGCTGTGACAGCGATTTATTCAAAAAAAGACGAATTAGTCATTTTTTACCGTGGTACCAATCCAAGTTTTTTACGCGCACTGAAGAAGTAAAAACAGTTTCGAAAACTACATTTCATTATTTTTTTAACGGTGCTAGTCCGTTTGTGATTCAACAGTTGCATTACACATTCGTATCAACATGAATTTAGCGATAAACTTTCATATTTACTGAGTTACATCCACATTCCCGGAGCAACGATTGGCTGTGTGACTCGAGTGAAATGGTTTTGAGCTACACGGTAGTAATTTTGTTAACTCAGGTCTTTCGAACACGAAAAATAACAGTTCTCTAAACTTGGCAAGGCTGTTCAAGCTTTGCAGCAAGCGTGCCCGTTGTATTAACGCCTTATATGAAAATTAAAAAAATAGACATTTTTAACTGTGATACGAATCCAAGCCCTTAACAAGCACTGAAGAAGTGAAAACAGTTTTCAAAACTACATTTCATTCATTTTCTAACGGTACTAATCCGTTTGTGTTTCAACAGTTCCGTCATACATTCGTATCAACATGAATTTAGCGCTAAATTTCCGATATTACTGAGATCCATCGATTTACCCGGTACAATGTTTGGCTGTGTGACGCGAGTGAAATAGTTTTGAACTTTGCAGTAATTATTTTCATCAATAAGACCTTTCGACTACAAGAAATAATATTCTTCCAAACTTGGCAACCTGCCTAAGCTCTGTAGCAAACGTTACCGCTGCACCAGCGCTTTAAGTAAAAATTAAAAAAAGTCATTTTTTGATGTGGTACCAATCCAAGAATTTAACGCGCACTAAAGAAATGAAAACAGTTTCAAAAGTTACATTTCATTCATTTTCTAACGGGACTAGTCCGTTTGTGTTTCATCGGTTGCGTCACACATACGTACCAACGTGAATTTAGCGATAATCATTCGACAGTAATGCCTTCCATCGATTTTTCCCGGTGCAACGATTGGCTGTGTGACGCAAGTGAAATGGTTTGGAATTTTGCGATAATGATTGTGATAAATGGGGGATTTTGACTGCTATAAATAACATTATTGCGAACTTGTCAAGACTTCTTACCCTATTCCTGCTGGACCTTGTAGGGGCTCCTCAATGCTGGAGAGCGGCTGATTCGCCCCCCCCCCCCCTGTGTAATTTCTACAATTGTTGTCCGTTGGACTTAAAATTTACCACAACTGTTGTCCAGGTATTAATAAACTATTTGGTGAAATTGATGACATCAGTATTTTTGGTGATGACGTCATCAAATTCGGTGACATATAGAAAAAAAAGCACTAACTTTGAATTTTGTTAACGATTTTGAATGCGATGAATTTAGTAACAATAATAATAGAAGCACAAAATAATATAACAATATAAACAAAGAAGTCACATAAAGCTTTTAAAAACATGTAAAAACATTTATTAGTAAAAAAAATATTTTCAGAATTCTACTCCACATAAAAAAGTGTTGCCATGGCAACACTTCGGCATAATTGCAAAAAACATTTTTTGGGAAAATAAAGCTAAATAAAAGTTAGGAAAAGTCATAAAATGTGAAGGTGTAACTATAAACACATAAAAAGTTATTAAAAAGAGTTTAGGAGGGGGGGGGGAGGGATAAATCAGCGGTAAATCAGCGGTAAATTAGCGGTAATCTTGCGATATTACTGCGTTCCATCGATTTTCCCGGTGCAACGATTGGCTGTGTAACGCAAATGTTGGAACACAAACGAACAGTTACGCTAAAATGTCGATGAAATGTAATTTTCAGTTGCGTCACAAATTCGAATCCACAGGACTTTACAGATAATCTTTCGATATTACTGGTTCCGTCGCGTTCCCAGGTGAGACGTTCGGCGGATGCCCCGTGAGTGAAATATTTTTGAGCTCTGGTGTAATACTTGCGTAAATCAGACATTTCGACTGCAAGAAATAATGTTGGCACTATATTCGCTGTACCAGCGTCCTATAAAAAAAAATTCAAAACCATTTTATTAGGGTTCCTTCGTCGGGTAAGGCAGCCAGAACCAGATATATCGCAAGATTATTGCTAAATTCGTGCTGGTACGAATGTGTCATGGAACCGTTGAGGCACGAACTGATACGATTAAACGTCAATGAAGTGTAGTTTTTGAAACTGTTTTTACGAAAATGTACCAGAGTGTAAAGCGCCTTATTCGTCATATTTATTAAATGAACCGATAGCACACGGTGAAGCTCATCATTGCCTGCGAATTTGGATAAAGTTATTTCTCTTACTCGAAATGCATCATTTATCACAATTATTACGCCAAATGTCAAAGCCTTTTCATTCGGGTCCCTCCGCCAATTGTTCCACCAGGAAAAGCGGCTGAACCCAGACATATCAGAAGATTATCGCTAAATTCATTTCGTTACGAATGTGTGTCGCAACTGCGAAAGCACAGGACTGATACCGTTAAAAGTCAACGAAATGTATTTTTCGAAACTATTTTCACTGTCTCGGTGCGCGTTAAAGGCGCGGATTGGTACATCTATGCAAACTGCATAATTTATTTTAATTTTTACATAAAATGCTAGCACAGCGCGTACGCTCGCTGCGGAGTTTAAGCAATCGTGCCAAGACCTCATTTATCACAAAAATGACAGAATTCAATAATATTGGAAGATTATCGCTAAATTCATGTTGATACGAATATGTGACGCAACCGCTGTCACATAAACGAAGTGATACCGTTAGAAAGTCAATAAAATGTAATTTTGAAACTTTCTTCACTTCCTCAGCGAGTTTTAAAGTTTATCTCAAAGAGCTCTGGGAACGATGAATATATTTCTTAATGCAAGCTCAGATCCAGACCTTTGTGAATTAAGTGTTACATTAAAATTTAAGTTGAACAAATACAGCTGGAGAAATCAAATATATTTTGATCAGGTTAGGTGTGTTGAAAAAGGTTTGTACATATTTCTTCATCCATGTTAATATAATATCAGAAAACAACAAAACTTTAGTTGTTTTTATTATCTGGTGCGATAGCGAGAATTTATGTGACCTAGAATACGAAGATATAACAATAAAGGCGGGACAAAGGACGGATGACAATTGACTTTCAGCACTAGATAAAAAAAGGTAAAAATTACCAGAATTTTGTTTGTTTTCTATTCTGAGAGAAAAATTCAATTTTCTATGAGAATTTATAATAAAATACTTTTATTTTATTTAACAAACATTGACGGGTTAATGTTACGGTAAAGTAAAAATCCTCTTAATCAAAATTAAGAACCACCTGTTTCCTATGGCTTGTCGATGCTTGCCACGATGTGGCTATTTGAGGAAAGGTTGATGGCGTACGGCCAAGACACAGCGATAAATGTGGCGTCATAAACATGTCGATGGGCGCATACAAGTTTTGAAATAAAGGTGATAAATTATCTGTCTCATTTATTCACAATATAAAATAGCGCTTTTTATTTATCCATTACAATTATTTACCCAGGATAAACTTTTCAGTATCTATAAATACTTTTAGTGCCCTGCGAAGTGCCCTACGAATTGTCCTGCGAATTGTTCTGGGAAGTGCCCTAGAAAGTGCCCTGCGAAGTGTCCTGCGAAGTATCCTGGGAAGTGCTCTGTGAGGTGCCCTGTGAGGTGCCCTGCGAAGTGCCCAGCGAAGTGCCCTGCGAGTGCATATAAAGCTCCCGTTTGAACTACTGAAGTCGTATGAGAACATCAACCGATCAACTAGACAACCGCCTAAGATATCAATCCTATTGTCATGCTGAACGTTAAGCAGAAAGGGTAAATTCACACATGAACAAGTGGTGATACGAACTTTGTTATTTGATTAGCGTTAGACTAGCGTGATTCAAAAAAATGAGTATCAATAAAAACTAAATAAAAAGTCCAAGTGTTACGTCTGGCTGTTAATTAACAACGTTGAACGAATTTACTGTCTTCTGTCTTCAAAATTCGGTTGCTACTCTTCGTAGGTAGATTCACTGGTCAGCAGATGTTTCTTTTTTTGCTCATAGAGTTGGAGTGTTTGCTTACAGTTTGAGATTACTAAACATTGGTAGTTGTAATCACCATTCAAACTTTCTGGTAAGAAACTTACTTTTTAATTTCTTAATATTATGAGGCTTGGTGAAGGCTAGATGAAGTGAAGGCCTCTTTGAAGAAAGATGAAGACATTTGAAGAAATTTGTGCAATTGAATTACAAAAATAAAAATGAAAGAATAAAATTAATTATATTAATGTCGCGTTAAGCGTGTCAAGAGACTGCTTTTGAAAGAAGAAGAAGCCTAAAGATATTAAATATGCTGTAAATATATGGTAAATATGCGATCTTTCATGCTAAAAAAGTAAAACAGACTCCACATCTCACAAAAAAGTAAAACAGACTCCACGTCTCACAAAAAAGTAAAACAGACTCCACGTCTCACAAAAAAGTAAAACAGACTCCACGTCTCACAAAAAAGTAAAACAGACTCCACGTCTCACAAAAAAGTAAAACAGACTCCACGTCTCACAAACAGCTTTTCATATTTTCTTTTCCCTAGCGCAGAAAATTTGAATTTTGAACTTGTAGTATATAAGATATACACCAAATTATCACGAGAACTGTTTCGTGATCCATTGTTGCGCGCGTACCCTGTTTTATATTAATTTAGAACGTCCACTATGGAGACGTGTCAGCTCTAAATTGTCTGCAACATAGACTTTTTGTTTTGAGAGTTTGACGGCTGTTCATGTGTTACTGAGGAAAATTGTTCGTTGTGGAGACGCGTCGGCTGTTAAGGATGTCAGCTATATATAAATGGTTTTTAATGTACGTTCTGTGTCGTTAGGTCCTCCGTACAAACTGATTAAGTTCAGCAAAAAAAAATTTTATTCTTAACCTTTTGCATGTACAAAAAGAAGGTAAAATGAAGACATTTAGCATTTCTTTCTAACATTTTGACTGATATCCATAAGCTTATGCGAGATGTTTTCGTATACGTAACAATATGCAACGGCGAAAACGTTGTAAATAAACATTGGTTTCAATCTTTTCCACTGAGAAATGCGAGCGTAATGGAAGCCGAGCTCGGTCCCATGTCTCATGCCCAAGGCTGATATCAGGGGACATTTGACCGAGTTTGTATGGCAGCTTAAATTTCGCGTCGTAAAAATATTTAGCTAAAACAAAATGTAACACTTTGCTAAATTGCATATGCTTCAAAAAATATTTGTTTTTTGTTTCTATGAAAAAGAATAATTTTGGGGGCAAAGAAGAAGCATAAAGAGAAGAGCTACACTATCACCGTGTACACAGCATGTTAGGCTCTATTTACACACTATCACCGTGTACACAGCATGTTAGGCTCTATTTACACAGTTGTCTTTTTCACAAAAACACTATCATTTCAAACTAACAAAAGTTCAGTTAAAATTTTAAATATTTACAGGAATTTTTATTAAGAAGATGTAAAACAAGTAAAACACGAAATTATCAGTCGAAGTAAAAGCGAAGTGTGTATGTAATGGAATTAATAATCAAGATAGAGTTTTAGCTTATTGTAGTTTGGAAGAATTAATAATATTCTTGTAGCTGGATGTTAGAAGGAGTCCTAGCTGAATGCATGTCATAAGGAATAGAGAATTTCTTAATTCTGTTTCATTTAAAACTATTGGCATAGAAATTTTATGATAGCCTCTTTTGGTGTCGATGGACAAAAGTTTCCTCAGTACGAGATTGCTGTGTTGCTTATTTGAAATCAACCTTCGTATCTGATGTGAACCAGCAATTCGCATCAAAAACAAGGGAAGATACTCAGAACCAAACAATGGAACAAACTCTCCAAAAACATTTTTGAGTGCTACTTTAAAGTTGCTTAAAATTTTGCTGTTTATTCTGTTCGTTTGTAATAGGTGAGCTAACTTACGTCCTTTTCACCATTTTAAATTTGATAATTATTTGATGTGTTAGTTTCGCAGAGAAATTCGTCTTGTGAAATCAACTTCGAAAATTTTCAGACACTTAGGAAGGTGACTGGGTTTCTAAAAAATGGCAGATAGTCATGTACTACCGTAGATTCTTTTTCCAATTTCACTCGTTTTCTTTCTTCTCACTCGTCAATTGCTGCTTCAATGTGGCTGAAACTTTGTGACTTTTGTATTTTTGTTTTATTTTTTTAATTTAAATTTTCTTTTGGGAGTTCATATTGTTATTTATGGTCAAAATGATCACCTCCAGAGTAAAGTGGTGATGAAGTGAGAGCTATTTAAAAGATACAGTTGATGCACAAATCACACTAGCTCGTACTAAATCGCAGTAAGATTACACTTTTAAAAAATTACCCGTCGTCCGTTTGTTTGTCTGTGAGCTAAAATGGTAGCTATGAGAAGCGATTTTTTTCTAAAAGAACAAAAACAAACTTTTTTGACAAATCACCTTTTGTTAGGCTCTATCATATTGGTTTTGTTACTATCACGCGACAAATTGTATGTGCCCCTGGGGATAAGTTTACTTTAACGATTTATGGTCTTTGCGGAGGAGGAGATTTAAAAAAATATTAAACTTACTAATAATAATCAGAGAAAATACATAGTAAAACAAAAATATATAAATATATAAATAACATCCCACACTTTCACGTCTCTTACTGCAATTTTGTGAATTTATCCAAACTTCGTTCCCAGACTGTTTTTCTATAGCTTACTTCTAGCTGATCTGAGACACTACTTCGTTGCTTTCACATATCATGGAGCATTACCATATAATCTATTAATTTTGAAATTATAAAACATCGGATAGGCGATGATAATCTTTACTTAACCTATTAAAATCGGATTAACTTAACTGTTTAATTTTTTTAACAAACTGGCTTTCAGCAACTTTCGATTGCTAATTGCAGCTGAAAGCTGAGAGGTACTGTTGATATATAAAACCTTTTCAATTTTAACTTTATTACAAAAAAAATATAAAGTGTAGTCGATATCCATTTGTTGTTGTTTTAGAGAGACATGGATATATATAAGAATTTACAAAATAAAAGAAGCTGAGTTATACATGCAACGTACAACATGACGCATACAATAAAACAGATCGATGAAAAATGTGGCACAACAAACAATATGACAGCCTTGTCAACCTTTTCAGCCGTCACGTCCATGACAATCTCAATAATGGCCGTACCGTTGAATATGATCATCATAATTTGCATAATAAAAGCAAGGAAGACAAAGTTTAAAAATTTGTTTTATAAGTTACTCCTAAATATTGCTTTTGCTGACTTATTTACTGGCTTAATAGCGTCACCAGCATCCGTCAATTTTCACATCAAAGAAGCATTTTTTAATGAAGACGTGAATTATGCCGACGCACTTGTTTTGCACTTGTCGGTTTTTATCACAGACGCCGTAGCATTAATTACGATGACGTTATTATGTATTGATAGAATGACGGCACTTATATTTCCTATTAAATATCACAAAGGGATAAAAGGGCGTACAGAGAATATTATTGTTATATTGACGTGGCCGCTGGGCATTATATTCGTCATTCCGTATTTTAAGTTGCATTTTATTAAAGAGCTGGCTGTGTTTTCTGCAGTCAACGTCACAGTAGCTGTTTCTTCCATGATTATCACGACAGTGGTCTATAAAACAAGATTTCAATTAAAACCAAAAAACAAACCAAACCATTCATCGTCTGTCGTATCAACAAATCAAGTCGAACTTTCTGTTAATTCTGACGTCAAGTCGACTCCGACAGAAAAACGACATTCCAAAGTCGGATTTGCGAGCACGATTGTCGCAAATAAAAATGAAGAACTCGTTAATAATAGTTCTTCAAACGCCGACTTTTCCACCGACATGATAGAAGAAATAACGTCAAATGAACGTAAGCCAAGAAGTAGCACGGTCCAATCTGTTTTGTGTTACTTACGTATACGACCCGACGCTAGAAAAAGTAGTATTACTGATAACTTAAGTCCTCGCATGACCATACAACGTAAAGCTACAAGAACATTTTTCTATATGCTGCTCGTTTTTGTGATCACGTACTTGCCGACATGTGTTATGATGGGCTACATGAACTTATGTGTAACGTGCGATTGTGGCGTCATTCACGCTATGCGAGATTTATCGATCATATCGATACTATCGAGCTCTGTGTTTCGACCAACGAGTTTTATTTTGAGCTTAAAACATTTAAGAGCATCAGTTTACGAGTTGATATGTTCAAGAAAATAAGAATTAGCACATGTGCAAGGAAAAAAGTCAGTTGGAAAATTGAATTGACAATTGAAAAAATAAACAATCCCAACGGATAGTTCCATAGACAGCACCATGTGTTACCATGTACAGAAAGTTGAAAAACGCTGAGAAATATAGCTGTTGACACGGAAGGCAAGGCTGGTTGACACGGAAGACAAGGTACAAGAAATGAACATGAACAAATATAACTGAGCAAATTTAGAAAACATATCCAAAAAAAATCACATTATCCTCATTCTTCCTCAATGTTCTCTGTGATTAATATATATCAAAAATAAATATAGATAAACTAATAAAGTTGTATTCTATGGCCGTGTGGTTAAGATGATTTGCTTGTATTAGTAGAGAGCCAAAATCCGTGCGTTTTGAGCGACCTTGCGTGTTGAAAGAGTCGTGTTAAAAAGCGTGCGATACGAATCATTAGTTTTAAATAGATCAAATAACAAAGAAACAACTTGATGGGTTATGGACACATTAGGGACAGACACCTTCGCATTCATAAAGTTTTTGGTAAAATCTGCATAGGTAAACAAACTTAAAGTTCACCAACTCGTAAAAGTTTGAGCGCGAAACATTTATCCAGCCTTGAAGAGAAGCGATGCTTTTCATTTGGAAAATACTAAAGCTAAAGTGAGACAAAATTCAACTTTTATGTAAGGACTAATAACCGCGTTGTATTTAGGCTACATGCCCATTTCAGTAAACTTTAAAGTTGGACCTACAAGTTTAAAATTTAAAACTCAAGGCTACGCACAGGCTTTTGTTTCTACAACTTGAAATGTCGAATGTTATGAACGAAATAAGCATGACAAAAGTTCTTTAGGGAATTAATTTTCGCGACTTTCGCGGGTTTTTTTTCGCCATTTCGCAAAAATAAATCCCCACGTAAATTATTTCGAAACTTGCTATTCGCAAAATTCGCGAAAATAAATACCTGTGAAAATTGATTTTTTTTTTCTTTTTTAAAACACGATTTACACTAATTTTTTTGTCTGATTTACCCAACCTCGTTTCCAGGGCATCTTGTATCTTTTCTGACATCGGGACGGACACGAGGTTGTTATTTACCACCTAGAACTACATATAAATTATATGTGAATTTCAACTTCAGCAGTCTCATTTCACTTAAAATTCCTTGAAAAACGGTATGAATTGAGAATAAAAATGTCATCAAATTATTTTTTTGCGAAGTTCGCGAACTTAAATTCTCGTCAAATATTGAAACTTTCTATGTTCGCGAAAATTAGTTCCTGCGATAATTAAATTTTCTTTCCAAAGAATTTCTCGCCAAAATAAATTCTCTAGGGTAAGTTGAAGTTAGAGTGTTGAAGATATTATCATTTAGTCTTACATGAATTCTTGTCACACTTTAAAAAAACAGAAGCAGTTATTCGTGATAAAGTTTTTTTTAAAAACGTCGCGATTGGCCACTTTGTTTTTTAAACGCTTTTTGTACCACACTATTGTTACGTTAAAACAATGGAGGGGAGTAACATCTACGATGGATACCTGTATATACAGAACGCTCATTAGAGTTGTAGTTATATACCCAGGAGAATAGAAATCATTTCTCCCATCTGCTCTCCCTTTTTACTTAATTCACAACTTATTGAAAATTATTGTTGCAAAAGTTAGAATCTAAAGATGACACAACATTTTCAAGTACTAATAATAGTACGCTTATAATTTTATTTCTGTATAGATTCGTAGTGTTTCAATGATGACCGTGGAACGAATTGACGAAAAATGTGGGACCACTCACAACATGACAACGTTGTCGATATTTTCAGCGGTGACGTCCTTTTCCATGATGACCATATCAGTTCCGTTAAACGTCTTAATTATCATATGTATTGTGCGTAAAAGGCGAACAACATTTAAAAACTTATTTTACAAAATGTTACTCAACATCGCTTTTGCTGATTTGCTAACAGGAATCTTAGCTACTCCAACTTCAGTTAATTTTTTTATTAAAGAAGCGAAGAGGGAAAATATCACTTTTGCTGAGACGATAGCGACGCATATTTCTGTCTTTCTTACAGACGGCGTAGCATTAATTACGATGACGTTATTATGTATTGATAGAATGACGGCACTTATATTTCCTATTAAATATCATAAAGGGATAAAAGAACGTACAGAGAATATTATTGTTATATTGACATGGCCTTTGGGTATCTTATTCGTCATTCCGTATTTTGAGTTGCATTTTATTAAAGAGTTGGCCGTGTTTTCTGCAGTCAATGTCACAGTAGCTGTTTCTTCCATGATTATCACGACAGTGGTCTATAAAACAAGATTTCAAAAAACAGGAGAAACAGTAAAACTGCCACCATCAGTTAATACTACGTGCAAAAAAGTGGAATTTAAAATCAATTTAACAGCGTCACCTCCGAATTCGAAGCGAGACTCCACAAGTACCCTCGTACAGTTTGCGCTTGAGAATAATCGCCGGAAAGTGACCCTGGATGAGTCTCCCAAAGTAAACGAAAGCTATTTGTCACCGGAACATGTTCATTTTCCCTGTAGTGCAAACGATACGGATGAAAGGAAACGAAGGAGTAGCACGATCCAATCAGTATTATCGTATCTATCGTTACGTAACGAGACACGTAACGGAAGTGTAACAGATAATCTGAGTCCTCGTATGAATATCCAGCGGAAAGCTACTCGCACTTTCATGTACATGTTACTAGTTTTTGTGGCTGCTTACTTGCCAACTTGCATTATGATGATCTATATGAACGTGTGTGTATCGTGTGATTGTATCGTTGTTCATATCATGAGGGATTTATCGATTATGTCGATTTTGTCGAGCTCGATATTTCGACCGACAAGCTTTATACTTAGCGTACGACATTTGAGAAAGTCGGTATGTAATTTGATCTGCCCAACCAGGAAACGAGAATGACAAATGACAACTAAAGTCAGATTTTATTATAATTCGCTAAATAAAAACTTAACTGAATTTTACACCGAATCTCTTACGTGAAACCTGCATCAGCATTAAGAACCGTTCAATTAATACACATTTTTTGCGCCAACTTTTAGGCCTTACAAAACCATTTTTAGTGATGAAATCTGGAGAATTTTTACCTTTAACCCTATTCGGTCCGGGTTTTTTCTAACATCCCCCCCCCCCTCTCAATAACTTTTCATAGGCTTTTTCAAATTGAATCAAACTTGGCACACTTATAGTACGTCACAAAAGGAACAAAATGGCGGCAATAAATTTTTGCTTCCGTCAGCACATTTTCTGTGACGTCATCCAAAGCTTGAAATTTCTTCAAAATGCCACAGTCTGCTTAAAATTCAATTACTTTAGTTCTAGAGCGAATTTTTGCATTCTGTTTGAAGTTTTGGAAGCTAAATAAAAGTTATTTAACATATTTTCTGGTTTTTATATAGATCGCATTAAAAGTTGCCAAAAACTGCCCGAAAATCCGGTCTTTTCCGATTTTCGGGTAAAATCCGAAAAAATCGGGAAATCGAAATAATCACGTGTTCAAAACATGGAAAATGATTCTTCTTGATGAAACAAAGTTGTGTTGTAAGTTTCAAGTTCTAAGCATAATCCTAACAAGAGTTATTATACTTTCCCAGTTATAAAGGTTTCATATCATAGAGATTTTTAGGGGTAGTTTCGAGTAATAGCCAATATCAAAGCCTCTGAGAGGCATGGGACTTAAAAATTTGGCATGCAGGTGTCTAATACATAAATACTGAAACTCAGTAAGTATCATAGCCATGCAACGTAGCGTTACGGAGTTATTAAGAAAAAACCGTCCCCGGACCGAATAGGGTTAAAGCCTTTTTAACACAAATAATTGGGGCCAGTGAATTCTACTTGTGGTATGATGTTATTATTTTTTGAGGGTAGCAATTTTTAGTTTACAAGTTTAATTTTCTCCTAATATTTAGCATGTTTTCTTTATCAAGTTTAATTAGTGTTGTAAAGGGTGGTGTTTGCGAAAAGCTGATCTTTTTCCAATCCGTCCTTCATTGATCACATTTGCTATTTTGTGTGTACGTAGCATTACGTAGAGACAGACAACGGCCGATGTAGATAGACGTGTAGATACAGGGTGTGACTTTAAGAACTGAAGTGAGTCTAGTTTATGTGATTGTGTTCTGTTTTCTCTTTGAACAAAGGAGCCTGAAGTATCCTAAAATTCGTTCCCGGTTACTGTCGATTCTTCTTTATATTGAAACAGCGAGGCTTGTCGTCCCGATGTAAAAATAATCAACAGGCGCGGAGAAAGGTTGGAATTACTCAAATGTTTTACACATGCATTAACAAAAGCACTGTTTAGTCAGATTTTTTTCCCAACATATCAGTTTTAGTTTTGCGAAAACAAACAGTAATGATGCGCATTTTTTGTGAGGACTTTGATTGAGATCGCTTTAAGGGCGGAACCTTTCGCGGGCAGAAACTTTTGCGTATGAGCAAAAAATAAATATAATATCCATCCGTGTGCGTGATTTTTTTTGATAACAACGGATTTCAGCCTTAAATGTGATTAGAAAAAAAAGATTTTTTTGCGTAAAAAAAACTTTAGCGTTTTTTAAATTGGCTATGAATTCGCGTGAAAAAACTTTTAAGTTTTGTGGTTTGGAAATTTCCATAGGCAAAAACTTACCCGAAAAAGGGCCAAAAACGCGAAAAACGCGAAAGTTTCTGCCCGCGAAAGTATCTATTCTCGAAGAACAATGCAGCCCCGTGTAACATTCTCCAATTTCTTGATTCTAAAATTCCAGTTTTTTAACCCTTTAAACTTGATCGCCACCAAAATTGACGCCATAACCGTCTTCAGAGATCAAAGCGCTTCAACTATATCTCTTCGCCTTAACTAATCGCATAAAGCGGCATAAAAGTGTCATGATGCCACGGTGGTTCTAATCACCGTGTGTGCGTTTATGTTTTTATTATTTTTTTACGATGATAATTTCACTCCGATATTTAAAGTGAGATGATTTTATAAGCTCCAGAGAGGGACATTTCGAAATTATGGACGAATCAATACGGAGACAAAAACGGTGAAAAGAGTCGTTGTAAAGAACAAGTGACGATGTTGTATTCTTCCAAAATTGGTTATTTCACCATGCAGTTTATTATTGTGGTGTGGTGGACACCCAAAAGTGCATCTTGCTATATCGGGACAAAATCCAATCCAAATCCAAGTAGCTAGTATAGAGATGGAATATAAACACACTTTTCCAAAAACCACGGTCAAACTCTCATAAAAAATATCATACACAATTTTGCTTGTGATGTCACAACTTTTCATCACGCTCCATTACACAAAATACCGTTGATCATCAGCAAAAATCCACTCATCAACGCATGCGCAATAACATCAATGCTATCATACTCAAATGGAGTAAAGTCCCTACCTTGCGGTGTTGAGTCATACAAAAAAAAATGAGTGCTTTGTAATCTTCGGACTTCGTTAAAATGTGTATATAAGAAAGGGATGAGTTGGTTTAAGAATGCCATCAGCAAACTTTATAGCACCGTGTCGGCACCAGTGGCGGCAACCCGCGACGCTCTTGTCGATCGACTACAGAGTGTGCGGAATACCGTTGCATTCTATTACAACAGGGCAAAGGAACAAATTTCGGGAGGTACAACGCTTCAAGATGAGATTGAACAGGAGGCAAGGGAGGACTACACGGAGGATATCCAGGGGGACGATATACAGATGCTGGAAGACGGAAATAGGATCAAGGCATGGAGGTTCAGCAGGCATCTAAACCAACCTCTAGGGGACGCAATCATGGAAAAAATTGAAACCCACATAGAAATGCGCGTTAAGGTTGTGTACAGCTTCAGCTGTGATATTTACAAGGGTGGGGGCGATGTGTATGATTACCACAAAACTAAAAGCTCAAGTTCACTATCAAGCATCGCCGAAATCGAAGCGTTCGTAGAAGAATGCGAGATGAAGCGCCTCGATCTGGAGTATCACGAGTTCTGGACCAGGGCTTATTTACCACCTGCCAGGACCACCGAGACCTCGGGAGCGTATGAAGGCAAAATTGTCCTCGATCATGTACAGATTAAGGTGATAAGCACACGTGAGCCCCTCTTGGGATGCAGCCCTCTCCCGGGCTGGCTGCGAAAAAAGAGGTGCATCTACGCTATGGATGGGGAAAAAGAACGATCAGACAACCTATGTTTCTGGAGATGCCTAGGTGTGATGGAGAGGGCCAACGTAGCACGAGGAACAGAACGTCTAACGAAAACAGCTCTCGCGTTAGCCCGAAAGTACTATGGGGACCCCAAGCTAAAGCGTAAAGATGTGCGCCCTACGAGGCTGGTGGATCTCGAGGGCGTTGCCAAACAATTCAAGATCAACATCAGAGTCTTTGGGCCCAAGGCAAACTCTGAGAAAGCACCATGGCGACTCGTCTATGGTCAAAAGCAACACAAAAAGGGTTTAGATGGCATCAATCTTGGTATGCTGGACGGGCACTGTTTTTACATCAAGGAATTAGATGTGCTGACCCAACACTGGGAATGCGAGGTATGTAAACAGAAGTTTAATTACGCCTTTTCCCTTACGCGGCATAAAAGGAACAAATGCGAGGGTGCCAAGACGACGATTATCTGCAAAGGAGGGAAGGTCAAACGTATATCGGGCAGGGCCGAGAAGGTCTTTTACGATGAGGGTTTTAGCTATGATGCTTCAAAATGGATTGAATACATATCGAAGCAAACCGGAAGGCATATTCATCACGCGCTATGCGGGCATGGTGGTGAACGCGTTATCCGCGAGGATAAAAAAGAGTGAAAAGTTGATGGCTATGAGCCTGTCACAAAGACCGTTTACGAGTACAACGGTTGTAAATGGCACGGATGTCCCTGCCAGCCCGAGAGAACCGACGCGGGCTAGGCCCGGTACGGTGCAACCCTGTTCAAGGAAAGGATGATACAGGAACAGGGCTACAACCTCGTCACAGCTTGGGAATGTGAGAAACCACCCAAAATCAAGAGGTACTTTCAGAAGGAGTTCAGGCCCTATTCCCACTATATTTGTTTGATTTCGAGGCCTTCCTATCACCTTTAAATTACCAGCAAACCTCTGATCTAATATACCTTTCGAGGCATGTTCCGATAAGTGTTGGCATTGCCGATAGTTTGAATGGGGACCCGACGTTCATCGAGCACGAAAATCCCAAGGTCTTGGTTAAACAGTTTGTGGGGGAGCTGGAAAAGAGGCATACCCTGATTGTGAAGGAGGTCGAGAGAATGTACCCGAAGCCTGACAACTTTGACATGCTCTCCAAAAAGAACCAGGAGTTGTGGAATGAGTGGGTAGGCCAAGTATCTGTAATCGGGTTTAATTCTGGCAAGTACGACATCAACCTGATCAAGCGGTATTTTGTCGAAGAGATCGCGCAAGGCGATAAGATCAAGGTGGCGAAAAAAGATAACGACTACATGTTCCTCACCACCTCAAGATTTAAATTTCTCGACATCAAAAATTTCCTTGCTCCCGGGCTGAGCTATGCCGGTTGGTGCAAATCGTTGGAATGTAAGCTTGAAAAGCTCATGTTTCCGTATGAGTGGCTAACGAGCCACGACAAGCTGAACCATGTTGGGCCTGTCGCGCACAAGGACTTCTATAGCCGGCTAAGTGGGAAAAACACACTATCTACCGAAGAGTACGGGTCATTCTGCGCCGATTTTTACAAACGAGGCTGCGTCACCATGATGGACTGGTTACGTGAGTACAACCTAACCGATGTGGAACCGTTCATTGAAGCCGTGGGCAAGACGAGGTTGCAGTATTACGATGACGAGATAGATATTTTGAAGGACGCGGTCAGTATTCCAGGCGTGTCGATGCGCTACGTATTGAACAAGTCCCTACGGCTGAACCCAAAGCTAGAGCTATACGCTCCGGGAGACCCATGCAGGCATAGGTGCGAGGACTCCTGCCACGCCAAGAGTTGTAAGAGTTGCAAACAGGTACAGAAGGCATGTGAAAAATGCACGAGGAATGAGGCCTACGACCTTTTGCGGACGGGGATGGTGGGTGGCCCCGCTATCGTATTCTGTAGATACCACGAACGAGACGTGACGGGTATCAGATCTCACGTGTACGGCGAATCCCACAAGTACAAGACCATCCTAGGGTATGATGCAAACATGCTTTATCCGAGTACCTTGATGCAGGATTTTCCTTGTGGGAAGGAAAAGCTGATCAAGGTGGCTACACCGACATCAGCACATAACTTAGAGATACTAACGCGAGGTGTGCTAGATGCATCGTTGTTTGGATTTGCCCAGGTTGATATCGAAGTACCTGAGAATCTGCGTGACAAATTCAGCGAAATGGCTCCACTGTTTGTTGTGAAGGAGATACCCGACGATCAAATCCCCGAGCATACGCACGAGTACCTGAAAAGTACGGGCCGCAAGCGTGTTCCAGGTACGCGTAAGGTTTTGGGGTTGCTAAAGGCTGAAAAAATCCTACTATATACCCCTGTGCTAAAATGGTACCTCGATCATGGGTTGAAAGTGACTGCCTTTTACCAGTTCCTCACGTATGCTAGAGGTAGGCCCTTTGAATGGTTCCCTGAAGAGATTGCCGATGCACGACGACAAGCCGATAAGGACCCCGATAAACGTATTGCGGGAGATACGGCCAAGTGAAAAGGCAACTCGTTCTACGGCAAAATGATTGAGGACCTAGCGAGGCACGCAAACACAACATTCACAGGCAATGAAAAGGAGGTTGAGGCAGCCCTGCGAAACCCTTACCTTGAAGATCTCGAGGAGATTGGAGATGCGTACGAGGTAAGAAGGGGCAAACACAAGTGTACCATCGATAGAGCCTACCATTGCGGTATTGCGGTGTACCAACTAGCCAAGCTTCGGATGTTGGAATTTTACTATGATTTTCTCGACAAGTACGTGGATCGTCGAGACTTTGAGTATATCTACATGGACACGGACAGTGCCTATTTTGCCATCTCCTGGGAAGAGTTGAGAGATGTCGTTCGCCCCGAACTGCTTGACGCTTACGGCAAGGACGTGAAAAACTGGCTAGTCACCGATAAATACTCGAGTCGAACGGGAGGGTTATTCAAAGCGGAATTCATTGGGTTTCGGATGATTGCCCTAACGGCCAAGTGCTACTTTGTGGGGGGTAAAAATGGTACAAAATTTTCATGTAAAGGCATGTCAAAGAGGCAAAATGGACTTGGGGTAGATACATGAGTGCGCTGAGGGGGGGTTTAGACATGGCCCAAAACGTAGGTTTTCGGGTGCACGACCAGGGTATGATTACGTACGAACAAAACAAGCTCAGGCTCTCGGCGTTTTACGATAAAAGAGTCGTGCACGATGACGGTTTACATACCTCCCCACTTATGTTGTAAGCATTTTTGAATGACGAGGTTTTCCAAAAGCTGTCCAAAGTTTTGTAAAGGTATTACTTTATAAAGCAAGTACAATATGATGGAGGGGACCAGAAAATGCACGCAATGTAAGCACACCTTACCACTAGATAATTTCAATGTCAAGGGAAATGGGCTACGAAACAAGAGGTGCATCAAATGCCTTGATATACATAGGTCGTCAATTGAACGTACCAAATGCTCGCACAAAAAACGAAGACACCAATGTCCAATATGCGATCCCCTAGGCTATCGTCATCAGCTCACTTTGCAAAGGATTCATAATGCCCTAAATCATGATACTGAGATATCATCCCAGGAATATCTAGGGTGTGATATTGTTACATTTATGAAGCACATCCAAGCACAGTTTAGGGGCGGGATGAACTGGGGAAACCGAAGACAGTGGCAGTTCGATCACAAGATACCAGTAGGGTACAGGGGAATGGGGAATATCCTAGCGAGGAAGAACAATTGAAAAGGCTGCACTACACTAACATACAGCCCATGTGGGTTGCAGATAACCAGAAGAAAGGGCATCCATATATCTCCGAGTAGAATGTGGTCCAGCGCGGTTGATCAAACACACTTGCTATAAATGGAAGTGTGTTTGTATATTGCTGTAATTTTACCGTATGCCTTGATCGCTTATGTTCTTTTTCGATATCTTCGTATAATAAAAAGAATGTCTGATATCGCACAAGTATTCGACGATGCCTCTACAGAATATGAACAAGTAGAGAAACCCATCGATAAACGCCAGGCCTTGAAGGAGGCCCTGAGGAAAGGCAAAGGACACCTTTTACCCAAAAAATGCACAGAAGGGTTTATTGATAAGGCCCCAGAAGAGGCCATCGATAAAGTACATACCGAGTACTTTCATTGAGAACTCCATGAAAAGGGGGAAAAGACGGCCAGGGCACTGTCTACCCATGTTATCAGCCTCTATGCTAGCATGATTGGAAATATAGTGGATATCGACAGTGTTGATGAATTACGTCGAGATATCGAAGAAGATCCTATTATCAGGGATAGTATGACAGATCTAGGTATCCTTGTATACTGCACCATTGGGAGGTGTCTGGCACCCCTCTTGGTAGCAGGACATACCGCGAGGCATATGAGCAAGAAGAAAGAAGAGGACGCGGTGACTAAAGATAACAAAGATGAGCAGCGCGTGTAGCATTATCATCAATCAACAGCAACCCGAGACCACGGAAAAAATTGTTGAGGTACACAAAAAGCACCCGGGAAGAGTTGCCCAGGGGCACAGGCTAATGATGGAGAGGAAGCTTGGAATGGCTCCACCAAAGAAAGAACCCATGACGTTTAGGGAGTTCTTGAGATACTTCGAGAGAGATTTAAACACCCCCGAAGCTATACTCAAAGGGATAAAAGAGACCATGGATATCCTTGAGGACCAAGGCCATACAATCCATCTTGATGTAAATAGGAAGTAATTTGTTATACGTTTTAGGACTTATAACAAATGAGTGAACAAGAAGGGAAACAGGAGGAGAGGGTCATAACCAAGAAGAACGAGGGTCGTGTTGCAGCTGGCAAGAAACTTGCCGAATGGAACCGAAGGAACAAGGCCAACTTACAGAAGAACGTGGGCAAAGGTACTTCACCAGATGATCAAGAACCTGTCGCAACCCCTAGCAAGTCCATGGATAATGTATACCTTTATGGTGTAGGTACGCTTGCCGTGCTTGCGATAGCTGTTGGTGTCTGGTACAAGTTTGGTAGAGGAGGCAAAAATGATGGAGAAACTCATAAACCAACCCCCGAAACTCAAAAGGGCAAGGCTCATCCTGAATTATTTAAAATGTTATAATATAAATGACTACAAGCAACGTTACCCCAAAAAGAGAAGGAAATCTTGGATATGCTATGTGAGACCGTTGTGGACCTTAGCTTTACCTTCGCTTATGCCCTTGGGGGTAAGAAATTTCTAGGGATAACGAGACCCTCTGCAAAAATGGACACGAACGACGTCTTCAAGATGACTGCCTACTTCGCGGCGGGACGGGCGAGTCGCGAGATGGCCGTGAAGAAAGGCTGGTTGCCTGCAAGCATAGTACCCAAACCAAAATAGACCGTCCGTTAAAATTTTCCATTTGCCCTAAGGGGTAAATAGAAATGGAGGAGGGTAAAAATGCTCAAAATGCAAAAAAGTCTTAACCCTGGACAATTTCAGGATCAAGCCTTGTGGTCAGCTAAATCAACAGTGCATAAATTGCCTCAATATTAGCAAGACATCACGCAAACGTCGTACAAATTGCCACCCCGGCAACCAGCCTCTATATGAGCTAATGAATATCTGTAGAGGTCACATTGAGGTCCAGTTTTCTGGGGGAATGACATGGGAAAACTATGAATATTTGCACATTCACCAACAAGATTCCGTTTAAATATATGGAAACAGGTAGGTCTCCAACAGTTGCTGATGTTGCCAGGGCATTGCACAAGGCGAGTCTCTGGATAGTAAATGGAAAGTAAAAAATGTTGTTCCAAATGCAAAAAACTGCTTTCCCTGGACATGTTCAAGATTAGGGGTAATGGTAGGACAAAAAGCTGCATAGAATGCCTGGATAAAGCGAGGCGTAGGCGACATAGCAACAGGGACCCTATTATTGAACAAAAGTTAGACATTCTTGCCACCGATAGCAAATTAGAGATATTCAGCAGGATGGGAATTATCTACTTTTGTATACTTTATTGACATACGACATCATACCCCGGTACACCAAACTCGTTGAAGCGCTAACCGATGTCAGCCATGAAAAAGAACTACTTGTAAAAATGTATCGCAAGGTACTGCGTTGCCTTGCGTGTAAATTAATATTTTCCCCATTACCAATGGAATACCAGGCTCGAAATACCAAGCTATGCCCTATATGCAAGGGCTTTTTGGAAAATAAGCATGGAGGCGTGCTGATCTGCCGCGACTGTGCCGGGCTTTTTTCAAAGGTATGCGATCAGAAGTGGCTATATTATTAGTAGTAAATGAACGTTATTAAAGTCCTCACACGGTATCTTTACAGGCCCAACGTCATGTGGGAAAACGCAGCGTGTCCTGGACCTTCTGGAAAATGAGTATAGAAAACACTATTCCAACATAGTGATACTTTGCCCTACCATACGATGGAATACCACCTATTTGGAAAGGGCCTCGCTCTGGAGGGACCCTTACGTGTTCCTGATAGACCCTAAGGATCAGCTGTTTGAATGGATAGCGAAATTGTCCTCATTGCTGGCAGGCGAGGAGAGTCTTTTCATAGTGGACGACATGATATCTGACGAGAGCCTCGATAAACGTCAACAGCCCCTGCTTTAATTGGCGGTCTCGGGCAGGCATCGCAAACACAGCCTGTGGCTATTAACCCAATCGTATACGGCTTTGCCCAAAAATTTGAGGCGGCAAAAGAAGCCTGTTTTTGTGGTACCCCCATGAGAGGAGTGATATGAAAATGATAGACGAGGAGACAAACATGATCCCCGACTGGTCGGATATCAAGTCCGAGTTGAAAAAATCCAAGCATGCATGCCTGTATGTGAGATTGGAACATCCTAGGACTTGGTATATAGAAAATGTCGTCGCAAGTTATGTTCAACGCGGGAGCAATTGAAACTCTGTCCAACAACCAGGATCAACCTATGTTTAAACGCGCTGATCTTGGTAGGTTTTTAGGTATTGAAAATGTTAGACAGTGTAGCCTCGATAATCAAATGATATCAACAAGAGAAGAAATAGGAGGAGGTGTATATAGTACATACACCAAAAATGAAGGCCAAAATGGCCATGACGTCTTTGTCACATTGAACGGGGCCTTGGAGATCGTTCGCCGTTCTAGGAAACCATAAGCCGCAGGGGTCATCAAATGGCTAGCCAGGGCAGGTGTGAAAAAATTACAAGATGTAATTAAAGAGCATCGCCAGGCCCTGGAGGACAGGGATGGGGCCCTGGCCTTACTCGGCGATGAAATTGAGGATAGAGATAGTCAGCTCGTGATGCTGGGGGATGAGATTGAGAAGCTACAGCAACGTGCCGTGCCCAACCTTGAAGATCCCGGTAAGGATAATAGCATGGTTATTATCCAGAAGAACAACGGCGATCCCTGGCCATACCTAGCCATCTGTGGCCAACAAGGATATGTAGCACAAAAAATACGAAATAAGCTTGTTGACCACCCCAAGGGTTGATATTGTGGTACTGGCAGAGACCCCGAATTCTATTGTCCGTTACAACTGGCTTCGAGAACGTGGATGCATTAAAGTCAATCCGGAGCGTGTGAGACATTTTAGGCTCGGTGAACACTATACACATGAACGTCTCCTGGAGCTCGCGGAATGAGTGATGCTATAACCAGTCCCGGGGATGTACTCAGATCTGAGTACACCCAACCCAGCACAATTTTTACTACTTACAAGAGTAGTAAAAATTATAGGCAAAAGTGAGGAGGGTGCCACCCTCCCCTTGGTAAGGCGAAAAATCCGCATGGCTATCCACATCATATGGCATCAGGGGCCTCATTTAGTGGTGGGTTCCCAACCCCTCCTCTATTGACCAGTTTGGGTGTATGTTAAAAGGTATTGAAATATCAAAAAGATGGAAGCCTATGTACGAAAAATGCGAAAGGATTATGATATCCGCGTACCTGTACTACGATGCTGCATAAAGGCAGGATCAGTGATAGGTTATTGCCCTATTTGCCTTGGAAATTTTAGGTATCGAAATGGGAAATACTACGAAGGTTTTGAATACCCTACCGATGACGACCTTTTGCACAGGCTAGCGTCAGGCAGGAAACCGTGGGGTACATTTGCAAGAAGCGAGATCGATGATGATCTCGAGGATGATATTCAAGCCCTAGGACTTTATATCGTTTCAGTTAAAGAGAACAGGTATGGGGCACTCTGTTACGAGGCTATCAAAGATAAGGCAATTGAGGTTGTCGGATTTGGCTGATATCACAAAAATAGGCAATATCCTCAATTTTCCTATACCAGATAGACGCTTGGTTGATATTGATTTGGATATTGAGCCTGATGTCATCAAAGGTATAGTTTATGGGTACCCATTCTATACTGAGCTCCCCCTTCTGTATATAAGAGATCCGAGTAAAGAGTTGGAGGATACTCCTGAAATTACTCTTTACCAATCCTTGATATGTTCCGGAGGTACCCGAACTTCCTCAGGAATTAGCATCAATTCCTCTGACACGAAGCTACGATCAGGGCCGTCCTTCAAATAGTACAAAAGGCGACTACCTGATACTATACGATCCAACCTGTAAGTATGTTTGCTGTAAAAGGCGTCAGTGGCGCGTCTTTTAGAGTCATCATGCTCCTCTCCTGGTTGTAGCAGATAGATATAAAGACCACAATCAGGTAAGGGTTTTTCTTCGGGGTATTCTTGACTTTTCGCAAGCGGGACATCATCGAGTTTAATAGCCTTGTTAGGTTTTAGGCCAATCATGGCAGTTTTGCTGCTGTTTAGACTTTTGACGATAGTGTATAGGTGCTTGACCCAAATGGTACTAGGCTCCCCAGAGACCAACTCCTGTGCATCCTGAGGCTTAAAGAGCCTTTCCGCGAGTACCTTGTTATAGCTCTCCACAAAGGCCGTGAAGGTATGGTGGTATTTGGTAGTAGCCCGCTTAATCTCGACACCCTTGCCTTCCAGTAGCCTCGTTACATCTGATTTGAACTCACTACCGTTATCACACTGAAAGGTTTTGGGGTATCGTAAATGTCCTGCCTTATAGATGTCTTTCAACATATCCGCGACCTCGCTAGCCCTTTTTGTACGCAATGGCCTAGCGACCTTGTACCTTGAAGCAACGTCAATGCCCGTCAGGATGTATTTGTAGGTGCTTCCATACAGCTTGTCATGTGGCATATACAACAAATCAAACTGGTGCATCTCATTGGTTGTTGTAATGGTGAAATGGGGGTAATCTATACGTTTTGGACCCCTGATGTGTCTCAACCATAAAAGCTTCCTGGATAGCCAGTGGGTAACCTTCTTTTTGGATAGACCACTCTCCTTCGAGAGTAATTTAATAGCCTTGCGGCCGGTCCAGAGATTTGCCGGGGTATAGTAAATTTGGCTTAGTTTTTCAGCCTCCTCATCGGTAATACTATGTGATGCTTTTGACATGTTTATTATACATGTTAAATATTCTTACAAATACTTATATGCTACGAAGCCCAGCAGGGATAGTGATCCAATGATAAAGCTCAATTCCCCATCCTGTTGTTTCTTGGAAGGTGTGTAAAAATCTTTCAATTGTGGGGCCCTCTTTTCTGAGGCAATGTAGTATTTATAGAGGTCGTCATCGAGCTCACGAAGGCTCCTACCAGCCTTTAATTGCATCTCCTTTTCCTTCGCAAACCAATCGAGCTTGGCTTGTCTATCTTGTACCCATTGGGCCTGAGTTGCCTGTAGTTTTTCCATCGCCCTATCATACCTCTTTCGCTCCGCTTCCCCGTGCCCCGAAAGTTTGCTAAATAGATAGTTGGTCCCTGAAAATGCTAATGCATTGATTGCAGCACCTGCGACAAGAACAGCTATTGTCGCCATTTCATAGTACTCTACCGAGTGAAACCTACCATCTAGGATGTTTAACTGAGCGTCCATTAGCAAGTAAACATAACACCTAAGATCCCCAGTTCCGTCGGCTTTCTTAGTCATATGGAGGGTGATGCCATCACTCAGACGTTGTAGGGGCCTTCCAGAGCCATGTAGGGTATGATCGGGAGAGGCTCGGAAATCGAGGAAAAGGGCGTAGCGTTCGTTAAAAAATTGGCCAATCGTTACCGAAGAGTCGTGACTACCAAAGAGGTTGACAATCTGCTCGAGGTGATCCTTGGGAAGCATGGCATGGCTATACAGTTCATTAGGTTCACCTTCCACCGTGATGGATATTTTATTTTTATAGTCGGCAGCGATGGCTTTTTCCTCATCCGTCCCTACATACTCGGTAGCTTTGAGCTGTAAGGCTCTGATGGTGCCGTCATTGGGGTTGATTCTCTCTAAAATCAGGTTGTTCTCCCGATCAAACTTAGGCAGCCACAAGTCCCTGTAGGCCGCGAGCTTGCCGTAGTCGCTGATATTCTGTATCTCGTTGCCGTTTAGGGTAATACGTAGATTTCGCGCCAGGCTTTTGCCTATGTTGCTGACTAGGGTACGCTTCGTATTGGTACCCGTTAGCTCTATGTCAAATAAGAGTTTGAGACTGCCGGGAAATATGACATCATTCTGGGACATGTTGGGGATATCCACGTACAAGTCTTCATTCTGATTGATTGTGGAGGGTATATGGCTTATCTGAACTCTTTGACGGCGTCCCTTGATACCAAAGAGCTTCTTTGTCTCTGCGTAGGTATCCAGGGTCGTTCCGAATGTACTCATGTTTATTATAGGTAAAATCTTCTAATAAATGCCAACTAATCCAGTATTTGATCACGATCTTCCGGATGAGGAGGGTGGGAGGGATGATAGGCCCGATACTACGTCAAAACATCCATCAACGCAGCAACTTCCATCAACGCCAGGGTCCTCAACCCAAGGAGAACAACAGGGTGCCCCGGGGTCTATACTTGAGGAGCAGAGAAAAAAAATATTAAAATCAAAGGTTGATAGCCTCTACGCTCATTTTAGTCAAGATACGAGGCTGCTGGGGAAGCTTATAATGATACCTTATGATGATTTTAGGGTGGAGGGGGAACGTCTTTATTTCAAGGGTATAGATATTACGGAGCTTATTTACAAGGAAAAAGGTGCTGGATTTAGATCGCCCGGAGCCATAACCTCAGATTTGAAGGTAGACCTCGTGCGGGCTATGGGTTTCCCAGACTATGTCACTACACCCAACAAAGGTAGGGCAGCGGCCCGGGCACTTGGGCAACAGATTGATGACTTTGTGGGGAAGTACAGGGCTGCCGATAGTATTTCGATGCAATCCATAGAATCGATGGAGGAATTTGTGGATGCCGCGGATAGCTTTATAGAAGAAACTTCATTTGGCGGCACCGATGAAGAAGGTATCACTGAACGTGAAAGAAGGGGCCTTAACCTCGAACTTCAAACTATAAGGGGTAACCTGAAAAGCCTGAAAAACAAGATGATCACATACGATAGCGAAATCGACAAGGCAAGGGGTAAGGTGAAAGAGTTCGAGAAGCAGAAAGCCGGGGCAACCGAGGAGCAAAAGGCTAAAATTGATATAGAAATAGAAAAGCTTGAGGATAAGATTGAAAAATTGAATGATAAAAAAAAGGCCACGCAGGATGCACATGGCTTACTTTCCTCCCAAATTTACAGCCAGCTGAGGACCATCAAGGAGACGTTAATGAAAATTGCCGGAGATGACACGTCTTTGCTCGAGAAGCTAAAGATCCTCTTCAGGGAGCAGGGTATAACCATAGCGAGCATAGTCTCAGCTATTGGCCTATTAATAAGCACCATCGTACTTGCAGCTACGGGAGGGGGTGCCGCAGCGGGTGCTGCAGGAGGAAGTGCTGCAGGGAAGGGGTTTGTAGAGAAGCAGCTTGAAAGGCTCGGAAAGTTCCTGAAATACCTAGCAGGTAAGGCAGGTGTTGCATTGCCTGGGATTATGGGTACCATAGTCTCGTTCTTTTTGAGGGTAGCCGCAACCGTTTTTGAATACGCAGCCAAGCATCTGTACATGGCCATCGCGGCCGCTGCCGCTGCCGGGTTTGCCGTGTTCTATGTTAAGGGGGTCTAACATTAGTTATTTTTAAGCCATATATAGGCAATGATGATTCCTACCCCTGTCGTGATTAATGCGGCCTTGGTATCCTCATGTTGGTTTTGTGGGAGTTGTTCGGGAGGATGTATAGGAGGCGTAACATGTTTGGGGGGTAGTTTGATATCTGCCACATGTCTGATGGTATGCTCGGTATGCCTAAGGGGTGTGCTATGTATAGGTGTTTTGGTAATATGCTTGGGGGTGTAGTATGCATGGGTGGTTTGATAGTATGCTTAGGGGGCGTAGTATGTATAGGTGTTTTGATAGTATGCTTGGGGGTGCGGCTGCCGCATGCCTGGCAATAGGTTTGTTATTCAGATCAACCTGGGCACCGACATTGACATTGGCAGGTGCGATCAAAATGTTATTGTTATAGCCCTCGATTTTACCTATGCGCAGGTTCATATCTGAGGGCAACATGTATACGCTGGGCATGACAGCAAAATTCACGGTGTTCTAGCATATTGCAACACCTTCTGGAATTCTGTAATATCATGTCCTACACTCTCCTGTCGCTGTACCATTGCCTCGAATTTCTGCATCAAGATTTGCCTTGACGTGTAATTATCAGCACCAGACCCAAGTAGGGATGTCTTGGCTCCTGCCTGCGATCCAAGTAACAAGACCACGTAAACCCGGATACTTTCGCTTAGCTTGGTCAGGCCTTCCAACGTCAAGCCCTGACTTGTAGGGATTATGAACTTGGCCCAGTCCCCATCAACTTGAGGCCACCATCTTCCGTTGGTGAGTGAGGCACTTACTGATTTGGTTTTGTATAGGCCATTGGGGTCGGCACCATACTCGCGGCATATTTGTGCATACCCAGATGTGGAGTAGGGGTTCTTATAGCGTGAGAACCCATCATCGTAGGGCATCGGAACCTTCATCCTGGCAAGTATACGACGTATATGATAATAGACATGAAATTTAAAGATAGCGTTGACAAGGGGCACGGAGCCCGTTAGGTGCTTGGTAGATATGCCTAAGGCCGTGGTTGCGCAATGGGTAGCGAAATTAACCTGGATATTCCAATAGTCCAGGGCCTGTCCTCTTGTCCAGCCCTGAATGACAGGATCGTTCAGGTAGGTTGTTGTAACCTTGATGGGGTATTTGGTAAACTCTGGGAATGCCACAGAAATGTGTGAATCCGTCGATACATACAGATCCTGATGCTCCAAGTTGGTTACACCAAGTGGCCATTCTCCCCTGTTGGAATTGTACTTTGCCTTGGGGTTGTATGAATATATGTTTATCTTTGTTTTAAAACAAAGATGAAGCAACTCTACATCACTGACATCCATAACCCTACCATATTTGAGGACTATCTGGGACAGGACACTAGAATTGCCTTGAAATCGATAAGCATCAGGCCCGTATGGCTGAACCTTTACAGCAATAATGAGCTCGTCATACGTAAGATGGGGCCCGATCAGAGAGAAATTAGGATCGAAATTATGAACCGTCTATACAGGATCGAGGACTTGGCGGCTATCGTGAACAATCAGGCACAGGACAGGATCAAAGTGTTTGTCCTTAAAAATGGACTCTGTAGGCTCCGTGTCACTGACGGGTACACGGTGGTGATTCATCGACAACTGCAGGAGCTCTTGGGCCTACCCTACGATCCTAGTAAAAAATACTACATGAAGGGTGATTATGATGCCTTCTATAAGACCGACGTCTACATTCGGCTACGACTCGTTTGCCCTCAGCTGGACGAATGTGATGCCCTGCTGGATGGCAAAAAGTCTAAAATTCTCGCTTTGTTACCCACCAAGGAATTAAATGCTTGGGGGGATATGCTTACATGGAGTTTTGAGACCCCAATTTACATGCCCCTGAAGGGGTCCACGGATCGTTTGGAGTTTATGGTGACAGATGAATTCCATCATGACAAAAACGTTTCGTTCACTGGGATAACGATGTGCCTTCTCATAGAATAAATAAATGGCTGATATAACCAAGCTGTACCCAAATTTACCAAGTGCACCTGCACAAAGCGCGGATATGCCGGAGGAAGGCCAGGTCTATAGGCTTAAAAAGATCGAGGAAATTGAACAGTACCTGAGAAGGGAAATTAAAGAGCGGGATAAGCTCTCGAAGAATTTTAAGATGCACGCCACGTGGGTCCGCTACTGCGACCACGGACTGCTTGGTATTACTATAGTAACGTCGGGTGTCGGAATCGGGGCGTTGGCCTCGGGCCTTGGTGTTCCAATCTGTATCGCGATGGGGGGTATTACGATCGCAGTGGGAGTTGGGCAGGCAGGTCTGAGAAACGCCGGGAGGAGGCTGGGTGTGAAGGCTAAGAAACATGAGGCAATTAGGCTACTTGCGGAAACAAAATTAAACTCTATTGTTGATCTTATATCAAAGGCTATAGAAAATGAGGTTATCAGCGACTATGAGTTTAGTCTCATCATGCAGGAGAAGCAAAAATATATGATATTGAAGGAACAGATGCGACAGCGTGTTAAGAGGATTGTTGACTCCATTAATGAACGAGAACGTGCCCAGCTAGTTGCGAAGGGCAGAGAAGAGGGTAGAAGTGACGTTTTAAAAAAACTTCAGTCTGTACAGTATGCCAGCGGTATCTAGATTCCCCACCTGTTTACAAGCCCTAATTTTATACATTTTATAGGCCTTTTGTGGGGCCTATAAAATGTATGGCTTTTTAACCCTCACCTAGCAGCCATTCTTTTTTGACGTCCTTATACCGACATTCCACAACATGTACTTGGGGGTAGTGGTTTTTGCCCTGCACATATACCGATGAAATAGCCAGAATGGCACTGGCTTGGCATGGCTCATCATAGGGTACCGGCATGCCATGGAATTTAGTAGTGATCGCATCTTTGTAATATTTGAGCTTGGCGTTCACGTAGCGGTCCTTTTTCACGGGCTCCGTCGTCAATTGCTCAGAAATCAACTCTTCGATTTTGCCCCATATTTGACGATACTTCGCAACCCAGTCGGGGTACTCTTCAAAATCAAGACTCATTGCTGGTACGGCATTAGCGTTGTACCGGGTCACTCCATTCGGGGACCAGATTTTGGGTGTCTTTACCCTGAGTGCTACCACGAGGTCTATTGTATGGTACCCTATGATGTACCGCTGATCCTTGCCCCCGTTGGCTGGTACTGGATCTGACACTGTCAGGCAGTCCACGTTGATATCA
Organism: Hydractinia echinata; assembly: GCA_030067915.1. Classification (NCBI taxonomy): domain Eukaryota; kingdom Metazoa; phylum Cnidaria; class Hydrozoa; order Anthoathecata; family Hydractiniidae; genus Hydractinia; species Hydractinia echinata. The sequence continues at coordinate 52,091 of JASGCC010000383.1, read as the reverse complement.
TTGATGTCTGTAAAAGTAGCGGCAAATGAGTAGAAAATTTTAGGGCTGACAAGCTCTTTCTCAAATTGTAGCATCTTGTTTTATTGTAATTCAAACGACTTCAGAGGGTTGCATGTCATCGTACATACACACCCGCCCCCGTTATATATGATATATTCCTGATAACAGTACCAGCATAAAAGTTTAGCATTTACTTCAAGCCTGCGCCCGCATCTACACCTATCATATTCATCCAGCATACGTTCACAGTCCTTACATTGTTCATTCATTTATTTCTCGGGCATTAAAGCGATCCCATAGGTATTTAATTCTTCGTTCCTTCTCCTTCTTCTCTGCTTCTTGTACCAGGGTTAGGGCCATTAGTGGTAGGGAGAGACCGATGCCGGTCGCGAAGGTCATGATGACGACGATTCCAAATATATCAAATTTTCTCTGACAGCTAATGCACATTTATATTAGTAGTATTTTGATTTCATCCTATAACCCTGAAGGGTTGTAAGATAACTTATGAATTTCACATGCCTCGAGTCTTGAACCTGTCGGGGACATGCCTTAGCATGTGGGAATATTTTTCAACAGCTTTGCTACACATGTCTTGCGTCTTGAGCTGGTCCGGTACATGCCTTAGCATGTGGGGATCTTTTTCAACGGTCTTTATTCCATCTTTCTTGCGCCATGGTATGGTACTGGATTTGTTGTGCTTGACTGTGAAACCAACCCATTTTTATATATAGATTTCAACAAAGTCAGAAGATTACATTTTTATTGCGCATGCGTTGATGATCAGTGGATTTTTGCTGATGGTCAACGGTATTTTGTGTAATGGAGCGTGATGAAAAGTTGTGACGTCACAAGCAAAATTGTGTATGATATTTTTTATGAGAGTTTGACCGTGTTTTTTGGAAAAGTGTGCGGGTGTGGGGTTTGATTTCTATGTCGTATGCTCCATATAGGACAAAAGCACGGCAAAGACTTTGTATACTGTCCGACAGCATGTGAAATATTCTGGGTACTTGGTGGAAGGATGCAAGGATTACTAGCTAGCCTTTGTTTTGGTACTGATTTATTTATTTTTTTCGTTGCTTATGCACCAGATTTTGCTACCATTTGTTGTAAATTATGGAGAAGTAGCAGAATAATCAATTGTGTTCTCCACTGCAAGGAATTGCAGTGGAGAACACAAAGTGAAATTTATAGAAATTGATTATTCCTTTTTGCAGGACAAAGAAGCTCATCCTTACTAACACATTCAACAAAAACCCTAATAAAATTCCCAGCTTTTTTGTTAATAGCCAGAGCTAGTGCAGAACCACCAATCAACAGAAAAAAGGCGGGTGCACAATACAAACAACAACACTAGCTAGCTATATGCAACCACAGGACACCAAAACAACGACAATTTTTACACAAAAAACAATTGCCATTTTTTACCATTGTACTCACCAGTAGTAGTAAAAAGAAAGAAGGAAAGAAAGAATAAAGCAGATGGTTAACTTTTTCAAGGTCTATAGAGCAACAGTTTTGTGATCTGCTCACTTATTGTTTTTTTAGAACATTTTTTAATTGGTATATAATTTTAATTGTGGAATGATTTCATTTCAGTCTTTTTCAACTTTAGTTTTTATTGTGTTTGGATCCAGAGGTATATAATTGTATTGGTCCTATTTACAATTAATTGGGTGAACATATATGGGTGGGTGAAAATAATGAAATACAATCGGGAGACATTTTCTGAAATAGTTTATAGCAAAGGGGCAGTTTTTCAGCTTTATATAATTATTTATATAGTAGGTGGGTAGTATATTTGATAGAGGTAAAGTGGATTAGCAAAATCCCTTGAGTTTTTGGCATATTTGGCAACTATAAGAAAAATTCTTATTAAATATTCTAAAATTAGAACTATATTGCATCTTGTTTAAAGGGGAAGTTCGGCAGGCCTTGCCATGAGCAAATAACCTCCCGAGCAATTAATTGCTCGCGTCAGAGTGTCCATGCCATATTTTTTGCTAAAAAAACTTTACATTTAGTCTCTCAGGGCATCTTTTTCAGGAGAGACGTGCGCCTTGGCACACACCTAAATCGTTTCAGGCGTGTGATTAAAACGTCCGCCACATTTCTAGTTTGGTCGGACATGACCATAGCTCGTTTCGAACTTTCGTCGGTTAAAACGTCCGATAGATTTCCGTCTTGGCGGGACACTTTTAGATCTCAGAGTTATTGAATAGTCCTGGTCCTTTAAATCCACGAGCAAGCCTATTCATAGCCAACCTGACCATCCTAGCTAATTCACCGACTCCTGACTTAGTTAAAAAACTACGTAGACATAAATCTCTTTTGCCTGGCCCCTTCGTCGTTGGTAACCAGGTCTTACACAAGAAATCCAGCAATGCGGTTCTTAACTAATGTGGAGGTGAACGCCGATGGAGCACGGATGACGCAAGTCTGCAAAACTGCACTTACCAGGGCTTGAAATCTGACGCGAGTCCGCGAGTCCGACTCGCGCCGAGACTCGCGTTAGTCATGGCTACGCGAGTCCATTTGGACTCGTGCTAAAAGTTTAGAAAATTGAGCTTAAATATTTAGATTTTTCAAGGATATTCTATTGTACATTTTTTACTTACTTTTCGTTGTATATTTTAAGCAATAAGGAGCTTTCATTTAAACCAAGCATAGGCCAATGTCCGTAGACATGTGCGATCGCAGGTCGGATAAACCCCGTAAAAATAATGTTTGCAGATATCTTCGTTTTTTATGTTCTAGCTACCCCCTAATTTTAGAACAAAAACAGGAAAGTGAACTAGCTTTTTTAAAATTGGTTTAATAGTGTTGTTAACTGTTAATGATTCCTTTACGAAGTAAAATTAAATATGATTATAATAAAATTATTATACTTATAAGAAATATATAAAATAATATGCAATAAAAAAACATTAGTTCAAATGCGTAAATAATTATTAAAACGTTCAACAAACATTTAATTTAACCACGGCAAAACACGGCATTTAATTAAATACATTTTAGCGTTTTTAAAAATAGTTTAATATACCCACAAGTGGTTATAAACTGTATTTAATGATACAGTTGAAGCTGAAGTTGTTCGACGATTGATTTTTCAAATAGAGCTTTTAATAGTTAAATGTTTCTTGCATTGCCGTAGATGGCAACTTAACTACGCTCTAGATAATCAACTTTTTAAAATTTATTCGTTAAATTTTCGGCTATTAAAGCACATTTTAGCATGTGCGATGTATCACACGCCTTGTTAGCAGTTGCTTCTGTGGGCGAGTACGTTTGTGATCGCACTCGTCTCATGGAATTTCCCTGATGTAACGGTCTAGCTCTTAGACCACAGGGATATAAAATTAAACTCGCGTAACTTATTTTTATGCGAGTTTTTTTAGACTCGGCGGACTCGCGCAGCATAACTGACGCGAGTCGTCGGATTTCAAGCCCTGCTTACAGGCGGAACAGACAATTTATCATGGATTTAATTGTAAATAATTTCTTTTGACGAAACAATTGGAAGCCATAGCAGGTCCAAATTTAATGGATTATTTTCTTTATGCCGTAACTGTTATTCAAACAATTTTAAAAACGAAACCCACGTGAGGTATAATTTTTTTTTCAGTATAAATTTTATGTATACCTTTTAAAAAGAGATTTTATTTATTAGTTTTATTTAAACCACGCGGATAAAGATTTTTTTCAATTTGAAAACGAAGCATATTTTTTTCCTATTTGCTTGTGATGACCTGAAAAATAAACATTAAATTTATGAAAATGACAGTATAGTCATGCATACTATTTCGGACATGTAGAAAAGGAAGTTGAGATTGAGAGAGTCGCTATACCAGTAGACGCTCGATCATCGTGTTTGGGGTTCACGATTTAAAACGTCCCCCACTTTTCTACTGCAAAATGAATGCGCAACAAAGATTGACCTTAATGGCCGTATCGCACGCGTTTTACAAAATGGCGAATGAACTGTTGCATGATGGGTAGAAAATAATCACACCAAATATCTTTTCAGTTTCAGGTTGAGCGTTCGTGCAGGAATTTCGCTTAAAAGACCAATCAATTCTTGAGAAAAACGTTTACACTTATATCAAGATGTTAATATGTACGAGAGCAATAGAATCCCCCGCTAACGAGCATTTACGCGAGCACTACGCGGGCGCGAGCAATTGCTCGCAATTCATGGCAAGGCCTGTTCGGTAAAAAAAAAAAAATTATTTATTTTATAATTCCACGTATTTATACTTATAAAAACAGAAAAACTTTACTTCGTTGAGTTCTGGAAATGCCTGTAATGTTGACACAAACTTCTTGAAAATGCTCCGTTTTTAAAAAAGCGCGTCAGAAAAAAAAGAAGCTGGCTTCTAACTCAAGTATGATGTATTTCAGTTCAAAACATTGCATCGCGTGAAAGATTCACAACACAGGCTACATAGCTTACTAGAAAAAAATACTTGTTTCTAGCTACATTTCTTTTCAAATCTATAACAAATTACTTCTTTGAAAACACAGTGTTAGTTTTGTAAGCAACGAATCTAATTCGAAGTGATTCAAGTTCTAACGAAGATGAAAATGATGACATACATGCTGTGGTCACTGCAGAGCGTACAGGGATACAAATGAAATTCCTGACAATCATTTTGAAGGTAAAATAAACAAAACATTAGCCAAGCATAATTTTATTTTCATGTTTAAAACCATAACAAAATTCAACATATTCCTGTCTTTGCGTTGATAAAAAAAGTATGCCTAACTGACGCAAAACTTTCACTCAAAATATTTTGTGTAACATGAGTTTATCTCAAAATCATTCAACTCTCCTTCGCATATATTTTATTCGGCTCGCACCAAAAACCTTTTAATTAATGCACTTGTCATGCCATATGTACTATCTCGGCTGCGAGGATAGTATTGGTTTCCAACTCTTAACTGGCTAAAACTAACTAACTAACTATGTCCCAAATGGTCAATTGCAACGTCATCAACAAGCTTTTTTTACGCACATTTTTTTTTAGAAAAACTGCCCTCAGGTGGATTTGAACCCACGACCTCTGGGTTCATGTTACGATGCCTTAGCCAACTGAGCCATTACGCCTTAAGTAAAAATATTTAATTTGACCATTTACAGCTGGCGAATTAACACAAAATGATTTATTGATGCGAAATACAAAGTTTTTAAAATTTTTTTCCGAAATGATTCCTCTCAACGAAATAAAGTTGTGCTGTGACTTTCAAGTTTTAAGAATAATGAATTTCCCCATTATAAGGATTTCATAAGAATTTTTAAGCGGTATTTTCGAGAAATGGCTAAAGGCTCTAAGAGGTATGGGATCTAAGAATTTCACATGCATGTGTCTAATAGATAAATATAAAAAGTCAGTAAGTATCATAGCCATGCATCATATCCCTCACGCCAGAAACAGCCGTAAATCAATTTTTTGGTTTTGTGAAATGACTCTGTTAATAAATTAAAAATATATTGTTGCAGTGATGATGAAGGTGTTTTGGCTAGCACAGAGGAGGAGAAAAGGGTAGCTTGGAAGAATTATTATCAGAGGTTGCTTAACACTGAGTTTGATTGGGATGAGGATAATTTGTCTGATGATGATGTTGTAGAAGGGCGAGCTATGCAGATCAAGACAGAATGGGTAGTGGAGGCTATTAGGAAATTGAAGATTGGCAAGGCTGCAGGAGTATCAGGTATTGTTGCAGAGATGGTAAAAGCATCTGGATATATTGGAGTTGAGCTTATTACAAGTCTTGCTAATCAGATTATAAAGGATGGTGCTATTCCGAGTGAGTGGCAGTCGAGTGTAATAGTGAATTGTTTCAAGGGCAAGGGTGATGCATTAGAAAGAGGTAACTATAGAGGTTTGAAGTTGGTTGATCAAGTAATGAAAGTTATTGAAAGAGTGATTGATAAGTTACTTAGAGAAAGAATTGATATAGATAAGATGCAATTTGGTTTTGTTCCAGGGCGTGGCACTACTGATGCAATATTTTTACTCAGACAGCTTCAGGAAAAATATTTAGGAAAGAGAAAGAATCTCTATTTTGCCTTTGTAGATTTAGAGAAAGCTTTTGATAGAGTGCCACGTAAAGTTATTTGGTGGGCTATGAGAAAATTAGGTGTGGATGAGTGACTAGTTACGATGGTACAGTCTATGTACAGCAATGCTAGAAGTTGTGTCAGGATTAAAGATTCACTTAGTGATGAATTTAGTGTAAATGTTGGTGTACATCAGGGTTCTGTACTTAGTCCTTTGTTGTTTGTTCTAGTCTTAGAAGCGCTGTCGATGGAGTTCAGAACAGGTTGTCCATGGGAGTTATTGTATGCAGATGATTTGGTTCTCATAGCAGAGTCGATGGAAGAATTAGTTGCAAAGTTTGAGAAGTGGAAGAAAGGACTAGAAGAGAAAGGGCTAAGGGTGAACACAGCAAAGTCTAAAGTCATGATTAGTAGCATTGCAGCCAAGTGTGACCTTGTAGTTGGAAAGTGGCCTTATGGAGTTTGCAGGAAAGGGGTTGGTAGTAACTCAATTTTTTGTCAGACTTGGGTACATAAGAAGTGCAGTAGTATTGGTGGAAGGTTATGAGCTGACATTCAGTTTGTATGCAAGCGTTGCAAAGGTGAGATTATAGAGAATGAAGTATTTCCAGCTTTAATGATGTACAACAGTGGCTCGTTAGAGATAGTTGAGAACTTCTGTTACTTAGGTGATATGTTGGGCAGTGAAGGGGGTGTTGGAAGAAGTGTTACTTGCAGGATAGGTTCTGCTTGGAAAAAGTTCAGAGAGTTACTGCCTTTGTTGACTAGCAGAGTCTTGTCAATTGAGGTAAAAGGTAGGTTGTATGAGGCCTGTGTAAGAAGTGTTATGTTGTACGGTAGTGAGACATGGGCAGTGAAGCAGGAAGATCTTGACCGTTTAGAAAGGAATGATATGAGAATGGTTAGGTGGATGTGTAACACCAGTCTGAGAGACAGAAAGAGTTCAGATGAGCTAAGAAGCAGGCTAAGTATCCGTAGAATTAAAGATGTTATCCAGATAAGAAGATTGAATTGGCTGGGGCACTTGGAAAGAATGGAGGAGGATAATTGGGTAAGAAAGTGTAGAGACTTGATAGTTCCTGGGGCAAAGCCCAGAGGCAGATCGAGACAGACTTGGCAGGAGGTTATAAGGACAGACTTGATACAGAGGAAGTTGAGTTTAGATCTAACACAGTGTTGGAAAACGGATGTTAAGCCGAGAATGATGATGATGATGTGTAATTGACATTGACATTGACATGCGAGATAGTTTATGCACCTCCTGCATCTTGTTTAACTTTGGGAAAGAGAGGGAATATTCATTGAATAATTTACTCATCAAAAACGATGCCATCACATTGCTCCTGATTACATGTGCTTAAAATTCCTTTTGGCACAAAACTGCCACAATCACCAAACAAGAGGAGCTTCTAATAACAATTTTTACAGATTATAAAATATGTTACAGTACTACTATATGTTTGATTGAGTGGTTTATCAAGGTTTAACCTTTTTTTTGTTTTGTTTCAGTGGCCCCCAGTGAAAACAATCCACTAACGATAGGTTTTTGTAATTATCTGGACTAGCGACTTTGTTGTAATATGTGTGAAAAACCTTGGTTAGGGTAACCCAAATAGTGGTAAAAAGTATGAAAAAGATTTGAAGATATGTGACTGTCCAGGGGAATTTGATAACAAACACTTAGCGTTAATTAGCGTTAACGCTTTAGCGCTAACATTTAACGCTATAACGTTAATAACGCTAATACAAATTTTTTTGTAATGATAATAACGTTAAGACGATAATAATAATTAGCGTTAAAATAACGCTATTAACGTTAAAAAGCATGATTACGCAATTTTGATTTTTCGTGTGCTGGCAAAATTTGTTTTTTAGCCAATGTCAAATAATGCGAACAGAGCTGAGACCTTTCCTGCACGACTGACTCCCTGTAGCTCGTTTTGAACTTTCGTCGGACAAAACGTCCTATTCATAGCCGACCTGACCATCCTAGCTAATTCACCGACTCCTGACTTAGTTAAAAGAACTACGAAGACATAAATCTCTTTTGCCTGGCCCCTTCGTCGTTGGTAACCAGGTCTTACACAAGAAATCCAGCCATGCGGTTCTTAACTAATGTGGAGGTGAACGCCGACGGAGCACGGATGAAGCAAGTCTGTAAAACTGCACTTACAGGCGGAACAGACATTAAGTGTTATTCAAACAATTTTAAACAATTTCTATATAAACTTTGTTAAAATGTAGCTGAATTTTCTGAATGAATTTTGAAGTTTTATTTAAGCCACGTTGATAAAGATTTTTTTTAATTTGAAAACGAAGCATATTTTTGCCTATTTGCTTGTGATGACCTGAAAAATAAAAAATAAATTTATGAAAATGACAGTATAGTCATGCATACTATTTCGGACATGTAGAAAAGGAAGTTAAGATTGAGAGAGTCGCTATACCAGTAGACGCTCGATCATCGTGTTTGGGGTTCACGATTCAAAACGTCCCCCACTTTTCTACCACAAAATGAATGCGCAACAAAGATTAACCTTGGAGCCCGTATCGCACGCGTAACATCCTTTGCACGTGCGTTTTACATCACACTTGATTTACATGTTTACTTGATGCATTACTTGATTTACACGTGTTAATCATCGCACACCTACGTAAATATTCCTGAAAGAGACTGTAAGAACGCATGGTGGGCTTTTACTTTACAGATTATCTATTTTAATACATGGAATAGAGATGGTAGAGAGTATTATTCATTCAAATTTTTGTAACCTTTATACGAAGTCACGACGTGGCTCTATTATTTTTTTAAAAAAAATTCTTAAGCTTAAGAATAGACAATGCTAAATTTAACGTTAATTTAACGCTTTTAACGTTAATTTAGTGCTATTAACGTTATTAGTGAACATTAGCGCTATTTTGCAATGATAATTATCGCTATAATGTTATCTCATGTTAACGCTATAACGTTAAAGTGGACTTTATCTAGCGTTAATTAGCGTTAATTAGCGTTAATTCTTTTGTTAAAGTTTAACGCTAATTTGTTTGTTATCAAATTCCTCTTGACAGTCACATATATTGTTACCAATATACTATATTATTTCAAAGAGATTTTAAAACTTCCAAAATTAAAATGTATACTCGCAACAAAATTAGCTCATTGGATATTCTCTTGTTACCTCATTGGTTATTACCTTCTTGGGGAAAGTTTTAATAGTAGAGTTGCACAACGGTAGAGTTGCACAAACATTGTGTTTGAACTTTACAAATCTGACAAACAAGTCTCAATTATGTGAAGAACTATGGGCAATATCTAACACACCAAACTTTAAGTCATAACAACTAGCTGTATAACTACCTAGTTTATGTCTCTACTCATTTTTTATTGACACCCTTTTCCAAAATTACTTCAATTTGTAAACAAAAAAACAGTACAGTTACAAATCCTGTTATATTCTTTACATTGTTTATTGTCATAGACTACCACAATGAGTAACCATATTTACGATGTGTGTGTTGTGGGTGCTGGTGTTAATGGAAGTGCATCAGCTTATTCACTTGCAAAACAAAAGAAGGATGTATTGCTTTTAGAACAGGTATAGTACTAAGTAGTAAGATAGAAAAGACTAGATCCACATTTTAAAAAGCCATTTGGAAGCAAAGTGTGCATTCAGTTATTCCATTTGGGAAATATAAAATATATCGCTAGCCTGGATTTCAAGTGATGTACAGCCCTGTGAATCTAGGTCAACATTTAGTATTGCCAACATAAAAGCAGCGCTAAATAGGAGGACAGCTCAGTATCAGCATGCTGGAAAATTGAGAGAAAAAATTTTCTTTTCACTTCGTCCAATCGTTCACATATAGTCAGATAAGGTAATCGTTACGCACTTATCACAAAATTGGCTTTTTCGCGGCTTCTGCTTGCCATTTCCGTTTGTTTACTATCGCAAATGCGGCGCCATTATTAATTCCACGTTTTTCAATAATAAACAATCTTCTGAAATAAGTCTGGCGAGTTTTTTTTCAATATTTCGACTGCGTAATAATAATAGTGTAGAAATGTCAATCATTACGCATTTTTTTACATTTATTCCGCACCTGCGTAATAAAAAGAGTGCCTTGCGTAACAAAAATAAACTCTCTTTACGCACTTCAGCTTTAATTATTACGCGTCTACAGCAACATCCTCTTTCGTCCATTGTGAAGGAATACGGGCGTAAAAGGAGTTCTAAAACGACCACCGATGTTAGCCTACTAAAGTCCATACCGGTGGATCCGGAAGTTATCCGGTAAGTTCAAGACACGCATGTCTAAAACGTGGTCTTTGGCCATGACAAATTGTTGAACAAATCAATACTCGTGAAGACAAATGGGCTTGTGTTGTAATGAAGTTTGGGGGATATGTAGAATAGAATTATTAACTTTTAGTTTATTTTTCTAAATAAAACTTGTTACATAGGTAGGCCCTATGACATGCTTCTCGATCTTCTTTCTTTGCCTGTTCGAATATTTTCCGAATTTCGGCGTATTGTGGAAAGTTCCATTTTTTAGCGCCAAGAAAAGTAGCAGCTAATGGGCCACAGATTACATCCTGAATCGGAAACACCGAAACGTCGCTTCCAGGAATATCGTATTCCCGAAAGATGCAATCTGTGACCCCAAATTTCTGTTGCAAACACTCGATTTCAACAGCACACGGGTATCCATTGCTATCATTGGATAGAAATCTCTTTAACAACCTTCCAATGAAAAGATTTGGCCTGTTCTTTGATGTAAAGATACAAGCAAACCACTTCCCCAATAGATCATTTTCTGGCACTGGTGGTTTGAGTGCATCCCAACATCCCTCCGAAGATAAAGCCATATTTTCAAACATTACATCTTCTTCCGACTCTGAAGACTCATCTTCAACCTCTTCCTCGTCCTCATCCTCACTGCTTTCTTCCTCGCTGCTTGTTTCTTCTTTTTTTTTGATGGGTGGTTTGATAGGCTTCTTTGTCATGTTTGCATTTTTGTTGGCCCTTAGGTTGGCTCTTTCAATTTTTCGCTTCTCTCTCTCTTCTTTTTCCTTTTTCTTACTCTGGAGCTCTTCAAGTAGGTCTACTTGAGTAATGACCTTCCCGCGTAGATCAAGTTTCATCCTTTTTACCTTAGGCCTGTTAACAGGCCCCTTTATTTTGTCTAGATACAGCTCCTCGAAACTTTTGTTTTTTGGGCTGCCACCACTCTTCGTCCTCGAAGTTGAAACGTTTCCAATGGGTTCTAACTTCCACCCATTCGGTATCCAGTGAAAACCAGACGGAGCCTCGTACGGATAATCTCCGAGGTATTTTGTCAAAAAGCTTGAATCGGAATTTTCGGCACTCGACGACAGGGTACTTTTCTTCGTACTGTTAGCTACTGGTGCACTAGACACAGGAGTGGAAAACGACTGCGCAGGAGGGAAGTTAACCTGATTTAAGTTTGGTGTGGCGGAAGATATAACAATATCAGCTTCCACATCAGTTGTTGGTGTAGCGGGAGTCGGGACAGCGTCAAGAGCTTCGTTTGTTCCACCAATTGCTTGATCAACGTTCCTTTATGTAAATTTTTAAAATTAAAGTATATAATTATTGAAAATATGCTTAAAGAAAAAATTTATAACGTTGGTATTTATACTCACTCTTCCGCAAGCTTATCCCAATCAAGCTCGTTCCCAGTTTTCTTCCACTTCTTCCACTCCTCATACTTTAGTTTAGTTCAACTTGTAGGATTGTATATATTTACTTGAATTTCCAGCATTGTGGGACTAAACCCAAGGTTGCAGACAACTGAGATGCATTTTGCTAGTGCTTTTTCCGTTTCAACATCAAAGACGCATTTTCTACCAGATTTCCCAAGCTCAACACCTTCGCGCCGTTTTCTTAAACGGAAGCGTATCGTCGCCTCGTTTATTTTGTAGCGCTTTGCAATACCACGAACTGATGATCCAGGAACTGAATCTAATTCGTGCAAAGCATCCTGAACGTCCTTTTCTGTCCATGCATTCGTAAGTTTTTTCGGCACCTTTCGACTACCAACTCTTTTTTTACCCATGTTTAGTTGCACGTTGTTTGTTCATAGAAGAAGAAAAGGAAAAGAAAAAAATACTTCAATAGTTTCTATAAGTACGCGCCAGTGCTGTTTTGATTGGCTATTTAAAATAAACTAAGTGGGATTTTAATCTGAAGTCATAGGTCATAGGTTTCTCTTTTGATAATTATTTCTAGTGTTGAGAGCGAGCGTGTGTAAAGAATGCGTAACGAATACAGTGCTGCTTGGTTGAGCTAAGTAGGAGTTTAATCTAAATTCATAAGTCATAAGTTTCTCTCTGATGAAATATTTCTAGTTTTGCATGCTGATCATACAGTACAAGAAATGCGTAACAAATAAAGCGCTAGTGATCATATTGCTCACAATTCATTACGCACACTTTTTTACGAATACTAGACGGAAAATATACCTAAAATAATGATTGGCAAGAGGTTTGTGGACCCAGGGTCAATTAGCGGCGACCGCATGAGATTTCTACCCATGCGCAAAGATGGTAGAACAAAGTTTCAAGATGTCGCGATAAAGTTGATATTGGCTGCGTTGACTACCACATTATATAACTTGTTTTTTTTTAAGTTTTTTGAAATATGAACTATTTAAGTTATTAAAAGAGTTTAAGGTATGTCTTAAGTTTATAAATGCCTTCTTTTTGTTGCTGTTTCTATGTTCATTTCGGCGAAAAATACACTCAAATGAGATGCGTAATGATTACAGATGCGTAATGATTCGGCAATCTGACTATATATACAGTAATAAAAAACTTCGTTGGCTTTGATACACGGCTTATCCATTTATAACTTTCTAAGCATATTTAGTATATTCAAATGACTTAGGCCTATTGATGAATAGCAAGGCAAGTATTTTGAAACCTAATACCCAGGATTTCTTTAATCGTTGAGTGAAAACTCCATTAAAATCATTTATCTTCTCTTTTAACTGCCGTTAACCAACAGGCGGTCACTTAAACTAGGAATAAATCAGTGAAGATAGGTACACGACTATATTCTCTCCATTGTTGCAATTTATTGTGATGTGATGGAGATATAATGGATAATGAAAGTTTAAAAACTCAAAGGAAAAACTTTCCAGCACTGTTATTACAGACAATTTTTGATATTGGACAGGGATTAAAATATTACGATTACATGATATAACTTTACCTCGTTTTCAATTCTATTAAACATTCCAGTTATCAAAGGAGAGGAAGTTAAAAGTGAAGGAACACTAGTTCCAGCTAGTTTTTGTTTTTGAGATTCAAAGATTATCCCCCACCTATACAACTTGCTAAAAAGTCTCCAAAAGTTTTGTTGATAAGCTTTTAAAATTATATTTTTAATAAGGAAAACTTTATATGTGTAAAATTCAGTTTCCAGTTCCCCACACAAGAGGCAGTTCGCATGGACAAAGTAGAATTGTGCGCTGCTTGTATCCTTCCATGTGCTATGCAAAAACATCATTCGACTCTTTTGCCTTGTGGAAGCAATTGGAAAAAGAGGTTGATGATAAGCTTCTAATGTACGTATTATTTTTTATATATGTTTTTACAGTCTCATAAAATTTAATGTTCTTGGAAGTGCACTCAACAAGCATGCACTTCTATGTCAACTCCATGGTTATTGGGATGTTCGCACAATATAATTCTATTTGTTTATTATAAATATTTGACAGATGATTTTGGCCCATATTCTGTTGTCAATAGCTCATGATTTGAAAGTAATTATTACTTCTAAATATATTTGTTTAGAAAAGAGTTTTTCCAAGTTCTTTTAATATCACGAATTTGACACAGAAATATTGATGCTTTACATGATGTAATAACAGACCAGGGGCCAATAGAACCTGAGGGGGCAAGGATGTAAGCTAAGTAGTATCAAAGGTAAATGGAAGGCAAATGTTTTCAAATGATTTTTATTCCAATAAAAATCATCTAAAGTATACCAATTCTAACAACCTGGGGGGGATAGCTTCTTTTTTAGTAGATTATAACAGGTTGGATGTTCCAATGTTTCAACTATGTTGATGAGGAAATTATTATAATGAGGCATTGTGCGTGTAATAAATTTCTCATCAACATGTTGCATGTTTAGTTGGGCAACAGTACTGTTGATATTGCAAATTTTTTTTTAAGTTTTATTTTTGCATGTGGTACGTTGTGTGCATGCCTGCTTTGTTATCATATTGGTAATTTTTGAGTGCCGGTGTGAATTAGAAAGGCTGAAATACTGTGGATATTCATTGCTTTAAAATTATATTTTGTTAACAAGTGGAAACCTGAAAACCAAATTCATAATTAGTTCATTATAATCGAATTTAAAGTTATTAACATTTTAATATGTATAACTTAGGTAGAGTATATCATGCAGCTGTAAATATAGTTGTATATTTTATTTTATTAGAGAATGTACTCATTCATGAGGTTTGTTTCTTTTTAGTCAAAATGGTAATTTGGAAGTTTTCAAAAATGGTGCAGAGAAGTTAAAACGTTGTTTAGAAGTTTTGGATAGACTGGGTGTTCCATATGATTTATTGACTGCTGAACAAGTTAACAGTAAATACCCATTGTTAAAAGTACCTCGTGGCTATTCTGGTATAGTAGAACACAATGGTGGCATGGTATTGGCATCAAAATGTGTTGCTGCTTTACAGGTAGGCAAAAATGCTTTTTGTACTCTTTGTTACTTATATCTGTATTAGCAAGTCTCTTAAACCAGAATAAATTTGGTGAACTGAGAGGAACCCTGAAATTCCTTTTCAATTTTTTTTAAGGCTGGTGAGGTTTTTTTACTGTTTAACAAGTTAAACAGCCTTTGTAATTCACTTTGGCACTGATCATTTGCTAACAGTTGCAGACACATAGTTCAGAACACCCCCTTAATTAAGGGGGTGTTCTAGGGGTGGCGTTACTGCTAATAAGTACGGGTTGAACATTTCTGAGAAAGAAGGAAATGTCAAGAATGGGAAAATGATTTTGAAAGAAGGAGGGGGTCCAAGGGGGTTCCAAACTATAAGACATGTTTTATAGTAGCAAAAGCAAAGATCACAAAGATTTTTTAATAAAGTTGGGTGGGGTCATGTATTTTTGAGTCCAATTTTATTAAAATAGTAACACTTGTTACTTATTTGTCATATCTTTCTTGTTAAATCTAAGTGCATGAATAACTTGTCAATGTTCACAGCATACTTAGGATTTTAGGTTATTTGGTTAGTATGCAGTATACTGTTTGGCCATTTTGAGGATTACCCAAAAACAAATATTATGTAAAGGGTTGTATAGTTCACTCTTCTGTTTGTGTTGTCAATTTAAGGAGGTCGCTAAACCTGAAAATTTCTTAAACTAGTCTTTGAACACTATTGAAAAACTACATTAAAAGGCTTATAAAGGAAGAACGCTAAATATGTTGCTGCAAACAACAGTATTCTCAAAATCATGAGTTGTTATTCACATTTAGTTTGTTTAAATAAAGAATATATTTTATAAAGACAAGTGGGCAATTTTTAAACTTGTTTAAACTCAATTGTTCTTGCCTAGTTGGATTTTTGCATGGGCCAATCGATAGTTTAATATCATCTGTTTCCTGTCGGGGTTTTTTCTTTACCTACATAATTTTCTTCCCTAGAAAGTATTTGTCAGTAATGGTGGTGTATTTCAAGATGGAGAACCTGTTACCAGGATATCGCCTGGGAGTACCATCACTATCCATACAAAAAAGGGCAAATATTACTCACGTGCACTTATCATCACTGCAGGTTTGTTTTGTGTTTTATAAGACATGAAATCACAAGTTACACACAAAATTTTTCCTTCAACTTTGGTCAAGATATAGCTTCTGTCGTCTATCTATACTTTTGAATCTACATGATAGTTGTCAAAAAGCGTTTTGGTAACTCCTTGTTAATAAAATAATGTATCTTTTAAATCTTTTTATTTTGTATGAGAGGTATATAAAGTATTTGCTTATTCACATAAAAGGTCCATTTACATCGAAGCTGACCAAACCTCTTGGGTTGAATTTACCATTAAATGTAAGTAAATCGTAACGTTCAATTTCATTCCTACTTGATATTTACCAACTGTATAAATTGCAATTTATGCTTATATAAAGTTGAATCATGTAATAATCTCCTTTGCAGATCCGGAGAACACATGTTTGTTATTGGAGATTAAAGGAGGAAAAATCCGGCTCTACTTCACATTGTCCTTCATTTATTATGCTTGGTATATATGGATTGGCTTGTCATGAATATCCAGGCTTAATTAAGGTTTGTAATTAAGTTAATTATGTAAATGGTAAGAAGCCGGTATACCTAGCAAAATTGCATTTAGCAGATAACATTACAAGTACTTGTGTATATTGGCTGTAAAGTAAAACGAACGGAAAAGCACCAACAAAAGAGGCTTGAAAAGACCTTAGATTAAAACATGAATATTTTTGTTACCAAAGAACGTAAAATTTCAAGCTTACAATTTGATTTTCTTCTCTCTTTTTGTTGTTATTTGATGCTTAATTTAAAAATAGCGGTGAATCTGACAAAGTTTGATGGTCCAATTAGATTTCTATTTATTCATGATCCTGTATTTACCTTCTCTTGTAGTCTCAGCATTATTGTGTATTTTGCATTTTCAAAGCAAACTGTAAATATTTCGTTACAAATGAAATTTAACACAACTGATATTGTGGTGCATGGTGAGGTGCAAGAATGCCTATACAAAGTTTTGAGGAGTACAAAAATATGGGTACAATATTTTGAGTTTCCGAAGCCTTGTATTATGATATTTATTTTAGCTAAAAAGGGCTATTTATTATAATATTTGTCCCATTTTATAGAATTTAATGCTGTATTCTCGGTATATTTTTTAAATTTGTTTTGTATTTCGATCTGTGACGATCATTTCTTAAGTTTATCTCTGACGATAGCTGCACTGTACAACTCCACTAAACAACTATCATGCTGCCGTCGCCAGATTTTCTAGATTCCCTCCGCTGGCTTGTATTCATTTACAGGGTTTACACAGACAGATGTATTAATTAAGTGAAGTAATTTTGAACATTATTTTATTAAGATTTGTCAGCATACTGGTCCAATTGTTGACATTGAATATCCTGACGTGGCACATGACATTGCAGAGCTGAAAAACTTTGTACGACTTTACACAGATGGTGTTGAAGAGAAGCCAAGCATTGTTGAAAACTGTTTGTATACAGTAGGTGGTTTTGTTCTATTAATATATGTGAGGGAAATAGCTTGAAAACTGATTTGGTTTTGATATTCTTTTTGATATAATATAAAACATAATTGTCAAAAACATTTGCTATAAAAATGCAATTTAATGCAGTTTTAATGAATGAAATTTCAAGTGTCATAAAACAAGGTAAAATTTAGAAGATTAATTTTTCACCTTTGTACTAAAAATTTAGGGTTTATATTCCATAATGGAATGTCACTAATCATACAAATATAAGTTAATTCAGCTAAAAAAAGTTGGAAATTTGCCCAGAATTATAATTTGTAAAGAGCATAATCCAGATTTTACAGAAATCTAGTTTGTAATATTACAGGCTCACCCCACACAATATTCTTGAAAAAGGTTTATACATGAATATTTTGACACTCTTAAAGGCGCGTAATCACCCTTATCGAAAAAAATTAACATATACATTTTTTATATTTATTTCAAAGTTCAGACAGAGTTATGACTTTCCTGAAAATTTGAGGATATAAAACCTACTAGAAATGGAAATAATGGTACTTCAATATCTTGAATTTATTGGGGTTTTTTTCCAGCCGCCATATTTAACGGTCTTGTTGATCTCTTATTCTCGTCTAATAAGCGGGCCGTCGCAAAATGTTCGTGTGAAACCGTAGGTAAACAAACGGCCTTATCTTTAAATGAGCACTGAGATGGAGTTCGATAAAATCGCCATGGCTTGTTTTTCTTTGTAAAACATGGCATCAAAAAGTGGAAAGAAATTTTGGTTCTGTTTAAAAAAGTGGCTGAACGTAAAAACATCCGTATCACTTTCTCCACTTAGATTTAATTTTCTTCTATTCTATTCGCCATTGTTTTTGGAGACCAGACAAAACAACACAGAAAGAAGAAATCACAGCATTGCCTCGTGGTTATTAATTATGATAATTAATGCTTCTCACGCTCTTTCTTTTTTTATTAGCATGACCGGGATTATTGCATATTATAAGCCAAAAAACCCAACGGGGGAGAATGCTCATTGTGATAGTTGAAGATAGTTGAAGCACTATGGAGATAATTAAATTTAGAGCCTGACAGGGGAAATTCTGAAAATTTAGGTATTCTAATTGTGTAGATTTGATACTGTCTCCATAAGGAAACGACTAACTGTTTGAACAAAGGAAAATAATCAAAAAGTAAGACAGCTAGCGAGGCGAAGCTGTCTTCAGAAACAACAACAAGAAGTGGTCAGTGTTGCAAAGAAGTCTGATTTCAGTAAGTTAAAACGTTTAAATAATAAAGAATAACACAGAAACTTCGATTGATTTATCTGATTTATCATGTTCGGAACTTTGTTGATACATTTATAAAAGCATTACGATGGAAACACAGCTACGGATACTCTCCCTCATTTATTATTTTTTCTGTAATGGCATGAATCCAGCAACCATGTGATCGATTTTGCCGTGCGTTTATTATCGCATGATTCGTGCAATGAAATGCAATGACGGTTCTGTAGGTGAAGAGAAATTGGGGTGAGTTTGTTATTTCTATGAAACATTTGAACATGTTCTTGTTGTCAGTTTTCAATAAAATTTTCAGGATAATGTTTTCTTATGTATATCTTTCAATTTTTACAATAAAATAGGTACCTCTAAAAAAAGTTGCCTACAGGGTGATTACGCGCCTTTAAGGTATGTAAAAATATGTTGTTCCAATTTCTTAAGGTAATATTTTAAACATAATCTTTTCTTGCAGCTAACACCAGATCGAGATTTTATTATTGATGTCCATCCAAAATACCAAAACATTGTCATTGGTGCAGGTTTTTCAGGTAATGACTTTTGTAACGGTCTAGAATTGAAGGTTGTCACCAAAGATTTAAAAGGCTCTATCATGAGTAAATGTCTCCATCTTAGCACAAGCTAACGTGGCCATCTTATCACAAGCAAACGCTGCCATCTTATCGCAAGCATATGTTGCCATCTTAGCATGAGAAAAGGACTCCATCATAGCAAGAGCAAATGGGCCATCTTAGCATGAACAAACGTTGCCATCGTAGCTCGAGCAAATGTTGCCATCTTAGCATATGCAAACGTTGACATCTTAGCATAAGCAAACGTTGCCATCTCAGCATGAGCAAACGCTGCCATCTTATCATGAGCAAATGTTGCCATCTAACATTGAACATATATGTAGACATATTAGCACAAGCAAACCTCGACATATTAGCATGAACAAACATCAACATTTTAGCATCAGTAGACAACGCCATCTTAATGCTTTTTAATCAATATAGTTTTTGTACAAGATACGTTATCTCCAGTCAAAAAAAGAGGCCAAAGTTACTAATTGACAGTGAAAGTCAAGATTTGTTGATTACTTTTATGACATAATTCATGCAGCATAATTAAATCTAAAAATCTTTAGATGCAAATATATATTAATAACAAAAAGAGAATTGTAAAACAACTTAGACTTTCGGCATTATATCTTAACAACATTTCTCACCCTGGGATTACTTTAATAATTTTTTAAAACTGCAGACCTTTTAATTTTGCAAATAATCTTAATGTGAAAACAAGTTATTTACACTAATCTGTAAAAAATATCAGCACCTACGTCTGTCATTGTCTTGGAATATTATCGTGTCATCCTGGATTTTATGGTCAACTAACTTTACCAATAAAATTTAGTAACCGTGTGTAAGGATGTAAATAAAAAAGTAGAACAAGCATGTTAAATAATTAATTTGAAATTAGCAAATTTTACTGTCATGCAGTTTCTTACTTGATATATTTTACATTTTTTGTATCTGCCTTTTAGGTTCTGGTTTTAAGATGGCTCCTGCTACTGGAAATATCCTTGCAGATTTAGCCTTGGGAAGAATTCCATCCTATGATATATCAAAGTTTAAGATGGGTAGATTCCCTGCTATTGTGGATAAAAAATCTTCTTTATAAGTTTTTTATATTTTTATGAGGTTTTATTTTTATAATGATCTTGTGATTAAAAACTTTGAAAGCACCAATTTTGTGTCATGGGATAATCCTGTATAGTACAATATGACATTAAATATTGGCTATCACCTAAAACTACCCTTTAAATTTCTATGAAATCCTTATCTTCAAATGATTATGCCGTATGATATAATTCGCTTAAATGATTTTATTATTATGTTATCTTTTATTATTTTTCATGATTTGTTATCATATAAATGTTTATCATTTTAATTGAATTTTGTATTAAAATTTATTACCAGCAGTTTCTTACAACAAGGTGTTAGAAACACTTTGTTTCACAGACAGAAAATGAAAAGGGCAGAAAAACGCATCAGAAGAAATGTTCTGATTGGATTCTCTTGATTATTGGATTATCTTTGTGTTTGTGGAAAGTTTTATAATATTTTGTGTCTAACACTGTCTATTTGTGTATTTTCAGATTTCTATAGATTTAAATTTTAAAAATATATTTTCTATTGCAACCGCTGTGATTTTGTGTACTCCTAAACATTATGTTCGGGAGGTATTATTGTTGTAAACTGTGATGAAAATTAAGAATTTAACAGGGCAGTTATATATTGTACGATGGCCCCTATGGCTCACTTCTCTTCCAATTTAAAGACACTTCTCTTCAATGATTCAAACAGTTCTCTTCTGTACTGTCACACTTCTCTTCTGCATTTTGACACTTCTCTTCTACACTTAACACTTCTCTACATGTGGCTCCCCAAACTTTCTCTTCAAAACTACATTTAAAAATCTGGTCCGCAATTTTACACCCATGGTCTGTATATTTTTTTCACTTTTCGCACGAAGTATACTTGGCTAACACGTACTCAATTTACGAACAGCTTATTGTAGCAGGTCCCAAAGCATGTGCATGAATAAAATAATATCACGAATCAATTCAGATCAGTTAGCAGAGTGATTAATTTGATTTATCAATAGACACAATAAATGGCAAAATAAATGGCTGCCCATAGTCCTCAAAATCATGGTAGTGTCAACCAAGCAAATCACATGCTTTTTCTTTGTTATAATGAATGTGCTTTATAAGAATATCAGGCTAGGATTTTAGGTTAGAAACAATAGTTCTTTTGTTTAGAATAATATAAAAATATACTGATGACGAAGTAAATCTTTTTAAACATTTTTTTACAAAACAACACGATCCATTATATTTCGAAAAGGCAAAAATGCCTGGGGACGAGGGTTGTCATTTATTCAAAAACTTGAGTTATCAAAATCCAGCTCAATCAATATTCCGGACCAGAATTTGGTCTAGGAATTTTTTGAGTTCATGGAAGAGAAGTGTTTCACACTCTGGAAGAGAAGGGTTTCGAATGGAAGAGAAGATTTTGGAGGAAAGAAGAGAAGTGTTTTTATTAAGAAGAGAAGTGTTTTTATTAAGAAGAGAAGTGAGCCATAGGCGAGCCATCGTAATATTGAAAGTAGTGACAGAAAAGAAACTTTTCGAATTTCCCGTATTTTGGTAAAATTTTAATCAAAAAATTTAATCACACAATTATTTAAATAGTTGTCTATTAAGTTTTAATATTATGCTTTGATAATAAGGAGGTTTGGAAGTTTCTAAAGTTTGTGTTCGTGAAAGTTAGTGCTTGGGAAAACTTCCAACAGCATTAACAGAATTTTTGTCCAAAGACGTTTCTGCATTTAAAGTTATTTAAAAGATTTTTACCCAATGTTTTAATAACAATAATAATAAAAATAATAATTTATAAAAGCTTTTGAGATGCTACAAATATTGCGATACAATTAACTCTTTGAAATTACAGTTCTATATTAGTATCAGAGAGCATTGAGTCAATGAACTAAATACTAAAGTAAATTTTTATTGTAATTAACTGAAAACTGGTAAATTAGAGATTAGCAGATCATGTATCTTTTGAATGCAAGTCAGTGTTGTACATCAAGTGTTGCTACTTAATTTAGACAGACAATGCAAAATAAAATGTACTGTAAAAATTTTTAGAAATTAAGTAGACCTTGTATTTTTAATTTTATGAAATGATTTGCTCTTAAACTCAGAGTGAGGATTCTAATTCGTAACCTGATAGCCTAATTCCTAACCTGAAAGTCTAGGGCCCAATGTTAATAAAAATGCATAAAATTGGAAGTGAGAGTGATGTATTATATATTTTACAATATTGTTTGATTTCTGCAGTTAGACGCTTATTTTTTGTTATTTTTTTTAAGAATGCTTCTTACAAATTTGGATGATTACAGCATCACAGCAATTATACAGCATTTAGATATTACCTCGTACAAAAGTTTTCTGCAAGTCTGCAAAAGATTTAACCAGATAGCAAGAAAGAATGTAAATGCATTACTTTGGAAACACCAAATCAAACACGAGTTTATTAAATCAATACAAGCTGGTAGTAATCGAGACAATATTTCAGCAACTATGTTTTATAAATACACATTAGATATAGTGCTAAAATCTTTATTGCAGACAGCTAGATGTATGTATTAAATGGCAAAATAAATGGCTGCCCATGGTCCTCAAAATCATGGTAGTGTCAACCAAGCAAATCACATGCTTTTTCTTTGTTATAATGAATGTGCTTTATAAGAATATCAGGCTAGGATTTTAGGTTAGAAACAATAATTCTTTTGTTTAGAATAATATAAAAATATACTGATGACGAAGTAAATCTTTTTAAACATTTTTTTACAAAACAACACGATCCATTATATTTCGAAAAGGCAAAAATGCCTGGGGACGAGGGTTGTCATTTATTCAAAAACTTGAGTTATCAAAATCCAGCTCAATCAATATTCCGGACCAGAATTTGGTCTAGGAATTTTTTGAGTTCATGGAAGAGAAGTGTTTCACACTCTGGAAGAGAAGGGTTTCGAACGGAAGAGAAGATTTTGCAGGAAAGAAGAGAAGTGTTTTTATTAAGAAGAGAAGTGTTTTTATTAAGAAGAGAAGTGAGCCATAGGGGAGCCATCGTAATATTGAAAGTAGTGACAGAACAGAAACTTTTCGAATTTCCCGTATTTTGGTAAAATTTTAATCAAAAAATTTAATCACACAATTATTTAAATAGTTGTCTATTAAGTTTTAATATTATGCTTTGATAATAAGGACGTTTGGAAGTTTCTAAAGTTTGTGTTCGTGAAAGTTAGTGCTTGGGAAAACTTCCAACAGCATTAACAGAATTTTTGTCCAAAGACGTTTCTGCATTTAAAGTTATTTAAAAGATTTTTACCCAATGTTTTAATAACAATAATAATAAAAAAAATAATTTATAAAAGCTTTTGAGATGCTACAAATATTACGATACAATTAACTCTTTGAAATTACAGTTCTATATTAGTATCAGAGAGCATTGAGTCAATGAACTAAATACTAAAGTAAATTTTTATTGTAATTTACTGAAAACTGGTAAAATAGAGATTAGCAGATCATGTATCTTTTGAATGCAAGTCAGTGTTGTACATCAAGTGTTGCTACTTAATTTAGACAGACAATGCAAAATAAAATGTACTGTAAAAATTTTTAGAAATTAAGTAGACCTTGTATTTTTAATTTTATGAAATGATTTGCTCTTAAACTCAGAGTGAGGATTCTAATTCGTAACCTGATAGCCTAATTCCTAACCTGAAAGTCTAGGGCCCAATGTTAATAAAAATGCATAAAATTGGAAGTGAGAGTGATGTATTATATATTTTACAATATTGTTTGATTTCTGCAGTTAGACGCTTATTTTTTGTTATTTTTTTTAAGAATGCTTCTTACAAATTTGGATGATTACAGCATCACAGCAATTATACAGCATTTAGATATTACCTCGTACAAAAGTTTTCTGCAAGTCTGCAAAAGATTTAACCAGATAGCAAGAAAGAATGTAAATGCATTACTTTGGAAACACCAAATCAAACACGAGTTTATTAAATCAATACAAGCTGGTAGTAATCGAGACAATATTTCAGCAACTATGTTTTATAAATACACATTAGATATAGTGCTAAAATCTTTATTGCAGACAGCTAGATGTATTGAGTTCCTGTCTTCTGTTCAGTTACACAAACAGAGAGAAGGGAATCGGCAAGAAGGGAATTTAGACAGTGAAAATAATATTAATGAAAGTAATAGTAAGCTATCTCTTGCTTTAATTGACTTGCTGCGTGAAGCAGTGTTCTGTGAAACAACTGGAATGAAATCATTATGTGATATTGGCTATAATACTGGTATGAAAATAAACAACTGGTATATGTATCATACAACATGCGGTACTCTCGTGTATATATGTAATGTGGAGCATCCAGAACAACATGTGAATGGAAAAAATGAAAATGCAATAATTGGGATTATTCATAATGAAATTAAGCATTCTACAAAAGTGTATTGTTATAATGTGACGCAGATTGATTGGTATGTTTATGAAATAAGGTAATTTTATTTTTTTTATTTTTTTAAATTACTAAAAGTTGATATATAGACAGCAGAGTAAAATAGTGTTACATAATGAAAAGCAAAACATTGAAATATTTGCACATAAGTTAGAGAAAAAAACATGAAGTCTGTAAAAGGAAAAAAAAGTAGATCTTATCAAAGCAGTGGTCCAAAAAGTATTAAAAGATGATAATGTATTTTAATTTATTTTATTTGCTTTCGAATATAAACGTGCAAACATTGGAATCATAATTTATTGCTGTTGTCGATTCCCATAGTCGTAGACTTCCGAATAAATGGATAACTGGTATTGCATGTGTTTGTTTGTAGCAGAAAAACATATTGAATGAGCAACATAGCATTTAAATTTTTATTTCTTTTCTTAAACAACCTATTTTAAACTTGCCCTTGCAACTAAAAAAACAAACTCAGATATCTACAAATGCAAACTAAGTATTTTATACTCTTTCTCTTACGTTAATAAAAGTAAAACTTACAGAGGAGGATAAAAGGACATCTCAGGAACTCTTGTTCTTAGTGGACATAGGAACCTATAGCAATAGAAACAAATGTGAACTTTTAGCCAGGAAGCTATAATTTGGGAAAATGGCCTTATAATTTTACTACATATTATCAAGCATATTTAGGTACTGCTCTTCCTTGCCTTTTAAATTTTTGCACTATTTATTTTCAGCCCTTTTTTATATGTATATATATGAGTGATAACCTTATTTACTAGTGATGCAAAGTTTTCGAAGTCAAAAGATGTATTAAAACCTGTGTGCTGTGAAATGCAGAAGCTCTTTCCAAATATAGAAGTATCTCCCGATCTGTTGATAGCGCTGGGAAATATTGATTTAGCTCAAGTTTCAATTCAAAAAAATAAACCGAGCCTGTTTGCTAAAGCAGAAGAAATTTGCAATATTAGAACTAACTTCAGTAAAGATTTCTCCAATCTTCCTGAAGAAACAATGAAGTTGATGAGTACATTTATGTCCAGCTTGAAGATATTCTGCAATGTTGCACCTTTCAATAAGGTGGAACGTTTTTTACAGTGCTTGATTGAATCGACTGCTCCATTTTTCAAGACATTTGCTGTTTTCGGGTATGGAGAACTGTTAGCTTACTTGCCGCTCACTGAAAAAATGTTATTACATGTAGATATATGTAGCAGATGTTATAAAGATGGTGAAGAGTGTATAGACATGTCACTTAATAACAATAAATTAAGACTAACTTTACATTGCACGGTACCAACATGGCTTCATATTTTCCAAGAAAATAATATTAATATAACCTGGACAGATAGTTTTTCTCAAGATTCTGAAAACGAAGAAAAGTTGATTGTATTATTTGAAGAATTTGTTTCTGAAAACTTTTCTTCAGAAGAAGTGGTGGACATCCCTGTATTGAATTTAAGATTCATTGAGAGGTTCATACAGTTATTGTTCTCGAGAGATGTGCCCGAAAATTTGCAGAGAATGTAGTTTTTTTTTCATTTGAAATATTTATACAGTTCACGATAACACACGATAACACACACAGCAGTTTTGTGATTTTTTTTGACATTTTGTATATCTGCTAAAAAAAGAAAGCGGACACAGCCATATTTTTTTTAAATTTGTTACTCTTTTGATATTTGTTAAGTTTTCAATTTTTTTTTCAAAAACGTGCACACAAACGTAGACGATCATAGTATTTCGTCAATTATATCACTCTAACGTTCTGACAGTTCGACTCACAATTTTAAAAGCCACATTGAACTATATGGATCTTAAACAAGAAAGTGACTTAACATAGAAGGGCAGAAAAAAATCAATATTTTAGGATAATATTGATGTTGCTGAATTGTCAATGGTAAATGTTTGCCATTTAAATTGATTTTTGACTTGTTTAAATAATACCCTGTTATTTTACTGAATTTATAGTCACAAAAATAAAAATAATGAATGCTAAATACATCTGGCAATCCTCAGATGCTGTGTGTTTTGATGTGGACAGCACAGTGTGTACTGGCGAGGGAATTGACGATTTGGCAGAGTTTTGTGGAGTGGGAAAAGAGGTTTCCGATTTGTATGTACAGAATGGTGATTTTTTTCTTGCTTTTCAGTTTTGTGGTCTGTTGTTTCTTTCTGCTTTACCTTCGTGTTCTAGGAAAGCCAAAACAGTTTAACTTTTTTTATTCTTGTCAAAGACATGAACTCACCTCGTAGCTAATAAAGGAAGGCCCACAAAAAACCCTTTTTTGCTTAAAAACTCTATTAAATTTGGAGAATAGCATTTCTAACTTGTGTGACTGGTATTGTATGCTTTTATAGAACTGAGCAAGCAATGAGTAATGGAATTTCATTTCGTGAAACGCTTCGTAAAAGATTAGAAATAATCAATCCATCCAAGCAAAAGGTTTGTGTACATTTTGTCATTGCAAATGATATTGCTTTTACTGTGGAAGACATGTAAAGTGAATGCTGGTCACGTGTATATTGTGTTGTAATTTTCTTATTTTTTTTAGGTTGATGAATTTGTACAAACGCAACCTTCGCAGCTGACGAGCGGTGCTAAGTATGCTTCCTACGCACATTTTAAAGTTCACTCAAACCCACTAAAAAATGCTGCAACACAGTATGGCTTGAGAATGTGGTATTTCCAGTGCAATTTAAGGGTTATCTCTATTTGACTGTAATTTTCGCTATAGCGCAAAATGTTCATAAACTTTTTGCTTTTGCGTGCGCACTTGAGCAAAACTGCCGTGTTTAAAGTACACATGCGTTAACTAATTAACTCGTGAGCTTTTTCGTCAAATGAAAATGAAAATGAACCTTAAGCATTTTAGAGCCACTATCATTATACTGTGGCACTTTTAATCTGACCAGAGTAGCAAAAAAGAATAATTAACAATAAAATTAACCGGTGCTTCTTTGCTAACAAAATAGATCGTCTGGGGTGCTGTTGGAAATTCTTTAAGCATCGAAACACTCTGATTCGAATATTCTTTAAGAGTTCGAATGTTAATGACGTTAGTTAATTTCCTTTTAAAGCAAAAGAGGATAATGTGGTAAGAATCTACTGTATTCAAGAAAATGAACGAGGCACAAAATTCGCCTTAAGTAAGTGTACCGTATCGAAGTGTATCATAATTATCCAGAACGGTAAAAATGTTACACGTTAATATAAAACTCGTAATAAAAGTTTAAAGACTTATATTTTCTAGCAATCGCAATAAAACACTTACGCACATGCATACACAAAAGAAAACATATAAAAATAAATGTCTCGTATCGATTCTTTCAATTTATATTCTGCCAGATTAACACAGGTTCGATTTAAACTTGGAGTTTAATGGGAATTTTACATATAATCTGACTTTTAATATGCCAGTGCAAACTGCGACCATGGTTATTGTTGGGTAAAAACATTGGTATTAAACAGTATCAACAAAAGTATAAATAACCAATTAGCATTTTTATTTTAACAATATATTTATATAAGTTTAAAAACTAGAAATTAAAAAAAAGGTTGCGAAGCATTACGCAAGTTGCAAGCAAAATTGAAACCAGCCAATAGTTGTCCCTCGTGCTTTTTGTTTCTCTTTGATATAATACGGCGAGGTGCTAACATCTTCCTGCAGCTGATATATGGGAATGCAACAAAAATGAATATCATAGACGTAGAAACAACTCTGGGGACGAGGTTGTGAAATAAACTCACCGCGGAACAACAACAATTCGTTGCGCTAAAGTAGTGATTTTTTGGCGAAAATTCAACATGTGCGGAATATTTCTTTTCAGAAGGTGCGAGAAAATTAGATCGCGCGAAACTAAACAAAAACGATTAGTGAGAAATTTCTTTCCATATTGTCAGTGTTGGTAATGTAAATTCAACATTGATGAAGTTTTTAGTGCCAATAATGCAAAGTTATACTTTATAAAGTTAAAACCCTTATTCTGAAAGATATGCAGTTGTACAACCCGTAGTGTGCGAAAATGCCACGAATAAAGGGGATGCGCGTCGTAAGGTACACTCTTTCAACCGGAAGATAATACTCGGGACGCAGATTATAACAGAGACTTTCGCGTTAACGATTTCGGAGATGAGAAGACGAACGAAGCAGATTGTGGTGTTTTTTCATATAAAAATACCGGCACTAGTTATGAAAATCAATTTCTTGAAGCCACGGAATCTGTTGTAATGAATTTCGAGAAACACTTACGGGAAACAATAAATAAAAACAAACAATCTACAGAAATGAAAACAATTTATTAACTTTATCAAGATTTATAAAACAGCTTAAATTTTTTGACAAAAAAACAATAACAACGCAGTGTGAGGTTTCGCTTTCTTCTTTTTATCTCACATATTGAAAGATCTCGCCCTCATTGTACGCAATCTAAAAAGAAAAAGAAATTTTTTTTGTAGTAAAGTTTCTAAATACATTAAAATCCAGTGCCTTTGAGGGATGATATTTCGAACCAAATTTCTAAACTACAAATATATAATTTGTTTGGACAGAGTTCTCAAAAAGTGTTTATTAGATACAATATGCTTGATATAATAAATAAAGTCATGCACCTCTGTTTACTTTGAGGGTTGTGTTCTTTTGGGCGTTCACTTCATATTCATAAGGGTTTAATCCCACATAACAGTTGTGGCTTATTGAACGAAATTTAAAAGGTTTCTGTAGCTCAAATGGAAGTTTTTTAACACTCTAGAACTGTCTTTGTTGTCCTGGAAAAAAATTAATAGGGTAAATTTATTAGAATTAATAAGGCTAACCACATAAAATATAGATCGCTACTTTTTTAGGCCAAGACAACAAAATTGAAAGCACTGTTTTTTATTTGGAAAGTATAAATTGTATATATTTAAAAATTTGCCTAAGCTTGCCATTATACTTATGGCTTTTTTGGCATAAGTATAACAATCAAATCATCTTATTCTTCCTTTTAGCCAGCTGAACATGACAAATATCTCATGTTAAAGTCATTTAGGCGCCAAATAAAAGGTTGCTCAGTCCATCAGTGAGTAAAAACTAAAAAATTAGGCAATTTTAGTAATCTTTAACTGAAAAGTTGCAACCATACCAACAAAGGTGCTGACAGTTTCTGAATCTGGTCAAATCATTCTAAAAGTGTGTTTTTTTTAAAGGATTTGATTAACGCAAGGCCAAGAGAAATTAAATCACAGTTTCTAGTTCCAAACACAATCAAAAACACATGCAGAAAAATGTCATTGTATATATTATATGTTATTTTTCCAACCAACATTTATGCAATCAAGCAGGGGAAATTATACATGTCTTGCATAATCCTTGAATTAAGGTGCAACACAAAATTTTAAAAGCTCCATAAGACTAACACAAATACAAAAATATTACAAGTCCTCAACTTCATCCTGGGACTTAATTCACTTCTTTGGTAAGGCAAACCAGGTCAAGCGTATTTTGCAATCAGACCATTTTGAAAACTATGCTGAAAGACGTCTTTCATTATAGAATAGCACGTTGGATAAAAAGAGGATAAAAAGAGGATTCTGTGTTTAGGTGAAGAAAATGATGAAATTGACTGTCGAATGGATTATAGTATATAAATAAAATGGAAATTTTTACATATAATTTTGCATAATTTTGAAAATAACTTCATATGCTTAAACACGTGGGCAGTGGACAAGAAACTGTAATGTAATTTTCCTTGGACTAATATTACGAGAAAATTCCAAAGTGCCAACCAGTTCTGAAAACGCACACAAATTTTAAAGGACAGGTGCAGCTTTGGCTCCCTTGGAGCTCTGTTAAAAAAATTATGGTTTCGCACATTGTTTAAACCTTTTTCTCAGGAGGGCATAAGCACGACTTACTTGTAAATGCATTGATGGTGGTTTAGTAACAAAACTGGATATTTTTTTAATTACTGTACATGTTTTTACTCAATAAATAAAAAAATTATTTAACAAAAGCTTTCGGCCGTAACTTCAGCCATCTTTAGCCATAATACAAAGTTGTTAACATATAACACGTAATTTATAGAAAATGTATAACGTAAAATGACTTTTGTTAAATAAATTTTATTTGTCGACTCGCTATGTCTTTTTTATATGTCTATTTTCTGCACAAGTCATATTTTTCATCAAACAAAAAAATGTTATGAAAAAGGGTCAGGCGCCTGACTCTAACATGGTTGGTCGGCTGGACCCTTAACACCAGACATTCCTGCCCTACTACTAGCTAGATAGAGCTACAGGTGTCAACAAGTTTTTTCTGCAGTCAGGAGGTAATAATATATCTACGCCATGTTTATTCCAGAAATTACCTTCAACTGTTTTATACGTTTAGCTGTATATGTAGCTAGCTACAACAAAATTTGAAAACTACACACGTGCAGCTTACAAAATATAGCTATCTAGCTAGCTATGTTTATGTTTAAGTAAGTAAACATTACCTTGTTGATCTGCACATGATCTGAAGACAAGCAAAAAACGATAAAATAACACACGGCTTGGCGCCTTATAATTGTTTAAATTACTTCAATCTTTCTTCAGAAAAAGGTACAGGAGCTTTACAATCCAACTCAAATCTCAAGGAACAAAAAATACTAAAAATACACGAGTAAAGACGATCAGAAACAGGACTAGTATTAGATTATTTTAAACAACAAAAACAGTTTTAAAACTATTATTTTTAATTAAAATACATTTAAAATAACATTAAAAACATCATTTCAAAATAAGTGAAAAATTATTTGTATTATAATTAATTTAAATACAAGGAAATAAAGCAAATTTCAAGTCTGTGAAATATACCACACTTTTTTTTACGGTCACCGTTTTCCTTGTGCTCTATCTTTGATGAATTCTTTTTCTTACTCGGCGTCGGAGGTTTGGTAGGGGGGGGTGTAGAAATTTTTCAGTTCCTTGGTATACTCAACGCGTAGCAAACGTGCTCCACAATTTCGCTTCACTCGCTTCGCAATAAGGTTTTGTGTTCTCTAGAGGAAAAATGTCAAGAAAAACATGTGGTTTATTCATGCATTGTATCTACAGGTACACACAACGAAGATATAAATTACATCGGATTAACAGAAAACACCTTTAAGACTCGTTGCAACACAATCATACGTTCAAACACAATCATACGTTCAAACATGAAGTAAACCCAACCGAATTTTCTTTAGACTCCACACTTTTTTTTTAAATAATTTGTTCAAAGTATCTCTTTTAAAGAATCAACAAAAAACTTCAAGTACTGATTTCTCTCAAGAATCGCTTTAACTCGCTGTAGGCTTTTGTAAGAACTGCAAGCTCTGAATATCCTGTGGCACTGATTTCTTATATTTCAGTGGACTTTGTATATCAAGTCGAAACTAACTTCTTTCCTTTCTGTGAATTATTTGCACATCAAGAAATACCTTCGAACGGCTATGTGAGTTAACACTTTGTATTTTTTTTTCAGAGACTTGATCGACAAGCTTCGTAGTTTAAATAAAGATGTATATTTGGTATCAGGTGGTTTTTATTCCATCATAAAACCTATTGCAGACGAGCTTCATATCCAAGAGGATCATATTTTTACTAATAGATTAATATTCGCACAAGATGGTGGGTTCAGACTATGTCTTCTATTTAGCTTTTCTCTTATTGTGTGATTTCTACCTAAATGGACTGCTTTGTTAGTGTTATTTTAATTGGGCACTCGGGTACAGAAGAGGACTAATTAGAGCAGGACCTTTTATTTGCAGTACTTCTACTTTAAAAAACTCCTAAAAAGCGCTTTAGATTCGGCTTTTATTTAAAAAATGGTAAAGCCTCTAAAATCCTCTAAAGTCCTCTTTTTTGAAATCTCTAAAGTTTTCTATTGTCCTCTAAAAAGTTGAAAACGTGACCAAATCTCCTCTTTAAGTCCTCTATTTTTTTTTCAAGTACCCTGATAATAGTTTAATAGTTTCACTATTATGTTACAGAAATTTTAAATTTGTTGTAGTGACATAAACTGTTAGTTCTACTTCATCTTAGCAATACGTCCCGCATCAAAAGCTTTTTTTCAATTGTTTTTTAATCATTTATTCTGAAAGTAATACTTTTCAAAACATATTTGTTCTTGACATCAGAAATTGATAGACTTAGAAAACCTAAGAAATAAAAAAAAGTTTATCCTGCAGAATCCTCTATTTTTCTTAAAATATTTCATTTTTGCAACAACAAAAAAAATTTAAATTTGGTGCAAAATCTCCTTTAAAATTCTTTTTTTTCTTGGAGAAAATTTTTTGTGGCTACCCTGGAAATAGAAAAACTGAAACTTTATTGGAGCACCAAAGAGAAAAAAAGGTATCAATGCCCAGGATAGGATCAGTACAATGGTGTTTATAAAGAACATGTTAGGGGTTAGCACCTCTTGTTTTCTCTTTCATTTTGTAGGTTCATACTGTAGATTTGATGAGTCTCAGCCCACCTCATCTTCTGGTGGGAAGAAATTAGTCGCACAAAAACTCAAATCTGATGGCAGATATAAAAAGTATGTACAGTATATTGCATTCTTACGAAGAAAATTTTGCCTTGGGCACATTTTCAAGTAGATTATTAAATTTACTGTTTTTGTTAGCCTATCAAATACCGTAAATACTCCATATTAGCTACCCCTCGGTCTGCTTTTTAGAAGGGAAGGGGAGGGGATAATAAATTGGTAAACTTATCGGTCAAAAATATTTTAATATCACAAAAAAATAACGTATTGACGTTGTTTAATACATTGGAAGAAAAATTCAACACAAAATTACCAAACGGAAAATTTCTTGTTTAATTTTCTCATATCACTAGACGAAGTGGTTGTAAATGGTTATCAAGGACATCTTCTATATTATAATAATTGTTTTTTGTCTGTCTATCTGTCTGTCTGTTTGTGCGCCAAAGTATACCAGGTTTCTTCTTAGGATAACGTACATAGTGATCAGCAGCAAGCTAGAGTTTTTTTGTTCAGTTCGGTAGCTACAAGTATTACATTCTAGCCAACTTTATTTTTTTTGTCTTATCTTCACCAAGCTGATTTTTAACTTCAGCTCCAGAACGTTGTAAACCTAGCGAACACAGTTTATTACTCTATATCAAGCAACAAGCCACAATATAATAAGCAATTGACGTATAATTCTTTCTCTGCTGCACTGTTAAAAAAAATATTTTCACGCACTTTTTCGTAGCTGCATGTGTTACACCAGGATATGTCGCAATCAACGTGATATGTCGCAATCAACGGTAAATGTCGCAACGTCGCCGGTAAATCTCGCAAGTCAACAGTAAATGTCGCAAACCCAACGGTAAATGTCGCAACAGCAAATGTCGCACCAAAATAGATGATCAACGGTAAATGTCGCAACAGCAAATGTCGCACCAAAATAGATGATGAACGGTAAATGTCGCACAGATAGAAATCACCTTATTACTCTCAAAATGTTCGACAACATAAGTATCACAGAGGGAAGGAATAAAAATTTTGAAGAAGCTAAAAACGTTTTTCTTACATACGCAAATAATCCTAACAAACTAATCTTTAATGTTATCTCGAAATAAACACCACTTATGAAAAGACCACTTCCTTACGATTTTGTAATGTGTAATGAAGGGGAAGGCGTTAAAACAAAAGTTCGACAAATCGTCAAAGTAAACTTAGAACATAATTTTCACTGTAAAAACGTTTCTTTCGTTCTTTTTTACAGTTGCTAACACAACAAAGAACGCCATAGAAAATATTACAAAAATAAGAAAATATGTAATATAAACAATTTTTTAGAAGCCTTTATTGTTTGGGCCAAGTGATGGATAGTATTGCAAACCACCCGTATGTTCTACAACTTCGTTACCATCTTCCATATTATCACTCTCTACAACTTCGTTACCATCTTCCATATTATCACTCGCTTCGATATAATCACCATCTTCCATGAACTCACTCCCATCGAATTTTCACGATCTCCCCCGTT
Source organism: Hydractinia echinata (assembly GCA_030067915.1). Classification (NCBI taxonomy): domain Eukaryota; kingdom Metazoa; phylum Cnidaria; class Hydrozoa; order Anthoathecata; family Hydractiniidae; genus Hydractinia; species Hydractinia echinata. The sequence goes on along the minus strand of JASGCC010000383.1, from coordinate 17,374 downwards.
ACAACTCTCGACAGTGAAATCAAAATCAGCACGTTGGACACTAACATAATGCTCACCATTTCCTTCACCGTCACCGTAGGAATGTTTTCTGCTCTTCCCGTGGTACAATAATCCGATCATATTCACATGCTTCTGATGAGACAACGTGAATGCGTACAAAAAACAATTCACTGATCGCTTGCAGGGTCAAGTGGTCTCCGAAAGTCGAATCTCGTCTCATCATGTCAATGTACTCATCATAGTTATTGTAACGATCGGAATGGAAGACACTAGAAAAACTTTCACGATCATTATATGGAGACTCTTTAAACTCAACCATTAATCAACCACAGCCTGTCGAATTTGACTCGCCGACATTTCAGATAGTTTTAATCTGTTCAACTGGTCACTTATGGCAATGAATTGACAATTCCCATCTGGCAATGGATTCATTAGTATGCCATAGCCTGAACGTTCGAAAGCGTTTTCTAATCGCTCGTCTAAACTGAGGGTTTAAAACAGAGATTCCATTTTTTCTCTCTCTATGTGCTGCACGTATTAGCTCTTCAACATTTGTATACTTCTTTCTGTTACGTTCTGTTGCAACTGTCAAACTCGTGATATCTGACACTAGTAACCAATCGTTCTCAAGAAACTTCGTTTTTGCATTTACATATTCAATTTGGTATTTCGATAACGGGATGTTTCTACCAATTACTTTTCCTTTGATCGAAAACCTTTTCCTGGGATTTTTGGTTGCGTTATAGGGATATTTCATCATAATTTTCACATTCAGTTTGTAAATTGGTAGAGGAAACCTTCTGAGTGCTCGATTGACCATTGTTATTGCACACTTACTCGAAGAATCACATGCTGCCTTCTGTAGAAGTTCTCGAGTCATATCCATATCAGCCAAATCCTTTTTGCTAAGTGTTGGCCACACTTTTTGTCGTATCACTGCAACGTCACCTTCACCTTCACTGTCTGGGTCACTGTCTGCATTTGGGTTAATAACATAATTCGACTTTCGCGAATAAGAAATTTGAAATGGGCTTCTACCACCTAGCTCTTTCTTCACGTCATCATTTATGATGTATTGATACTCTGGCAAATTTTCAACCCAGTTGGCACCCTTTCTCAGCAAGTCGAATTGAATTTTATCCCGCAATGTTCGATGACTACGTTTAACTTTTCCCTGACTTTGAGGATGATGAGCACGACTGTTAATAATTTTTACACCAACAGCTTTACAATTTTTTTTGGTGATTCCTCTAAATTCTCCACCATTATCGCATTGCAAGACTTTCGGTGGCCCATGTTCACGATAGATTTTCATCAATTCATGAGACACAGTTGAACTTTTTTTTTCTGCAGAGGTCGTAGCCAAAGAAAACGACTGAAAACATCTTGAACTGTAAGGATATACCCATAAACATTTCCCCGATATTCAACAGCGTCATTTTTCATGTCGACAAGATCTATTTGATGTCAAAAGATAGTTCATTGTTTCAATACCTTTAACAATAGGGACACGCGCCGCTATTCCAAATTTATGATGCAAAACTATCACATGGAGCATTATTATGAAAGGTGCATGTGGTTTATTCTTTCTTTATAGTCAAGTGATATTTAAAATAATGTTATTTAATCAAAAAACGTTTGAAACCATCAAAAAAAATTTACAAACATTTACTGTTAATTGTGAATTTCTGTGCGACATTTACTGTTGATTTTAACGTTCGAGGCACAAAATTATTTGCGACATTTACCGTTGGGTTTGCGACATTTACTGTTGATTTGCGACATTTACCGGCGACGTTGCGACATTTACCGTTGATTGCGACATTTACCGTTGATTGCGACATATCCTGGTGTATCGCAATTTAGTGCAGTACTGTAAACATTTTTGTCAAATTTGACGTTACGCATCATCTTTGTTGTTATTAACGTTTCTCCTTAATACTCACGTATTCTTTTCTGTATAATTTTACAAGCACGAAACACTGAAGCTATATTTGGCCTCAACTCCCAATTTTTGAACATTGGTGTTTAATCTGTTTAATTCCCATGGTACTCGAGATGACAGTGTATTTTGAATGTTAATTAGTTGATGCGAAAGATTGCGTTGCTTTTAAAGTTATTCGACTCAACTTTTTCAAGATACATCTATCGGTTCGAGAAATGTTACGCGCACCTCCAAATACTGAAGTTTGGAATCCACGACCGAAAACGCCGTAATAGCGACCGGCTTTTTCAATATATTATGTTTATATTGTTATTTGTTTTTAGTTTGGTGATGGTTGGTGATGGCATGACAGATTTAGAAGCATATCCACCGGCTGATCTCTTTATCGGTTTTGGTGGAAATCGAATTCGTGAAAATGTGAGAAAACAAGCGCCTTGGTATGTTACAAGTTTTCAACAACTACTAGATGCGCTATAGACGAGGAGTATTTCTGTCGCAATAAAATTGTCAGTAGCGATTGGACTTTGCAGATTACCCTGATTTAATTACTTTACCGGATACACTTGAAATTTTCCTAAAACACGATTCTACGGTTGGGACCAAAGAAGCATTCGTTACATGCTTGAAAAAACTTAAACAGAGAAAACCCAGGTAATTCAGGGGAAAGACCATATTAAATGTTAACTTATAGAAACTGATTGTTATTGTGTTTGGCACTTTTTAAAGGTGGTTCACCACAAATCGGTTGCTTCGCCATCAGATTTAGTTGTTTCGCCATGAAATTTCGTTGTTTGCCCATCAAATTACGTTGTTTCGCCGTCAAATTTTGTTGTTCATTCTTCTCGTGGTGGTCTGCTTTAAAAAAAGTATATAAATTCTTCGCTGCTATTCTGAATTAATGTCAATATGATTAAATTGCAAAAGTAAAGCACTCTAGATTGCGTTCTGTTTTATTAAAGTTGGATTTCAAATTTCTCAAGTGCCGTTTTTTCAAAGTAATCAAAACAGAACTGCGACAAAGTGCCGATACCTTTCCACCTTCGAATTCGACCAATGGAAATCAACCTTTGTAAATGTGTGTATTTCGTTTGTGTCTACTTCAATCTGATTTGGGTGTGTGTGTTTGTTAATAATCTAAAGCAGGTATATGGTTTGATAGCACGTTATTTTTATTTTTTTATCACTTTATTTTAACGTTGTTATATTATTTATTAACTTATTTAGGGTTGTTAACTTTTTTAAGGTTTCAAACTTTATGCTCATTTTGTTTTTGTGTCCAAGTAATTTTTCCTTGATATCAGATTCAAAGTAGTAGTAGTAGTAGTAGTATTTATTTCGTGTGAGATAACTGTATATTTTACATTAAATAAATACCTACTGGGAGACCATCAGATAGTATAAATACTAATGTAGGTGATGGCCACCTATATAAGATCAAACGATTGCAATGAGCAGTATGATACTACAAAAAAAATTTTTTAGTAAAATCTTTTTTATGCAGTGGAGAGATTATTGCCTAAAGAGGATGACTTCAGTCTTTGCTACATTTAATGCTATTTTATTTGCAGTTAGCCATTTATATATACATTTTAAATCTATATTTAAATGCTTCTGCATTTTTTTCAGATTATGGTTAGCATATAACATGCAAGTGTCATCTGCAAAATGAAAAATTTCTGAAAAAATTATTGAGTTAATTAAATCATTAATATAGAGTAAAAATAAAATAGGACCAAGAACGGAACCTTGGGGAACTCCATGTTTAATAAAAAGTTTTTTAGATTTGGTGTTAGTTAGGGAGACATATTGTACCCTATCGCTGAGATAGGAGCGAAACCAGGAGTTTGTTACACCTCTAATTCCATAATTTTAAAGCTTTGAAAGGAGAATTTCGTGTGATACAGTATCAAAGGCCTTTTGAAGGTCTATGAAGATTCCACATGCAAACTTACAATTATCTAAATTTTGTCGAATAGTTTCAGTGAGACTAATTAGTGCATGGGTGGTTGAATGTTTGGTCCTAAATCCAAATTGTTTATTGGTTATAATTTTATTAGAATCTAGGAAAGAAATTAATCGGTTTTTAATTATTTTTTCAAAGATCTTATCCAAATTGCTTAATAATGATATGGGTCTATAATTATTTGGATCAAGAGGAGACCCTTTATTCTTGTAGATTGGTATGACACTAACCATCTTTAATATGTTTGGGAATACACCTTGTTGTAGGGAAAGATTAAAAAGTTTGGTTAATATTGCAGAAATTGCTATGTTGGCTTGTTTTAAGATAAGATTAGGGACACTGTTTGGGCCCGATGCTTTGGTTAAATCAAGGTTATTTATGATCTTTAAAACTTCTTCTATTGTTACAGGGTTAAAGAATAATGAGTTACTATTATTATTTTTTAGGTAAGATGAAAAGTGTGTATTGTTATGTGGAATTTGGTTTCTAGTTTTATCTGCAACAGAAGTAAAATGTTCATTAAAAGCATTAGCTACAGTTAATTTTTCAGAGATTATTTTATCATTTATTTTTAAGGAAGAAGTGCTAGATCTACTGTTGTTATCATGATTCAGTGTAATTTTTCCTAACTTTTCGCAAAAGTAGTCTGTTAGCAATTTTTGCGTCTTCATTTCTCGAAAATGGAGAAAAGTGTTAAAATAGAATCCGTCTGGCAAAGGTAAATTCTAGGATTTGCTGACCGATGAAAGCAATCACTGAGTTGAAGGTATCGCGAGGTTAAAAGAATCCAAAGGTTAAAATTATGCTAAGTAGCGCAAAACGGAATTACGACCACGACGGTAAAAAATGCGACAAACACGTCGATATGTGTGTCGAATACTATTTACGAGATTTCGTCCCTGATGTCTTATGCGTCCATCGATATAATTGCTACATTTATTTAAATATATATATATATTATACCTGTATTTACAATATGTATTTTTACAGCCGTTAAATTAAATGAAGGACCACATAGGTGTTTGTGAGCCCAACTTTTGTTAGTAATTATACTCCTCCATTGAATATTCATCTCTTCTTCTTTTGGGAGAAAAAATATCTCCAGCAAACAGTTTTCTTCTTCTTCGAAGTGTTATGATTAAACAAAGAGAAAATAAAATACCCAAAATCCCGATAACTAAAATCCATACGCTAAATCCACGTATTACATGCAAGTTTTCGAGCATGTATTTTTTCAAGTGTTGATGGCAACCATTTACAAATATGTTGTCTGTATTTTTTGTTGTCAAGATATTACAATTTTTCACGGTTGGCTGTAAACAACAGCTAAGTGGAACAACGGACTGCGTCTTGTTCGGATTCCAATTTATTCTTAACCAATCAGTGTAAGCCGTATTACCGCAGCAGGAAAACCTGCGTTGTAAGGAATCAATTTGCGAAGTTAACTTTTCATAACCTGGTACGCCGTAGTGATCTAATGTTGAATATAATTCATCTGCCATCGTTTTCTCAATCTTGTCTCTGTACACGCACGATAAAATGATAGCAGTAAATTCAGCAGTGATTAACAAACATAACAAAACAGCATAGCCAGTAAGCAAACCAATATTATTTCTACGTGAACCACAACAAGCCAAAAGTGAACTTGTCAACACCACTAACCCAAATATTATCAAAAAATTTGCAGCGTTAAGGTATCCAGTTAAAGTTTGTTGTGCCAATTCAGTGGATATATCTTCATGCGTTGTGTTTAACCAAATTCCAGTCAATAGTGTGGCCAACCCGGTCAGACAAAATGACAAACTGGAAAGAAAAAATGAGCATCGTACACAACGAAAACCACATTCACCGAAATCTAAGATTAAGTTTTGGACTAGTATATCTTGCAGGGACGCCGGTTCTTCCGTTTTGTCCTCGATGTCACTGTACGTTCCCATGTTTAGTTTCCCTTCGCTTATAATTAAGTGCTTAATTCTTTACTCTAGCCTTCTGTATGTCCTTTACGCTTCCTATTACGGTTGGGAAATTTGCTGCTCACAACACCCCCTGATTGTAAATGCACCACAATAGTGCCACTCTTTGATTATGCTTATATAAAGAGAAAAACCGGGGTGGTGCGTAATACAGAGTATGAGTAAAAGATCAAAACAACATTCATACTGATCAAACGCCATTCAACAAAATTTGAAAACATAATAATGCTCAAGTCATTGAGCGTTCGAATTCGAACACTATAATTAGGCGGATTTCCACGAGTCGAATAGTGAACAAATATCTTTTTTATTTCCACAAGAAACAAGAATATACAGACTTCTAGATTGAATGTAAGCACTCTTTTGGGTATTAACAGAAAATAATACAAAATATCTATTTTGTATTATTTCCAGTGATTTTTCTAAAAATAAAGTTTGGTGTTTGCGTTCTGATTAGTTAAAATTCTGAAACTGCGAAATATTTATCCTCGTTTACTTCTCCTCAAAACACACAAAATTTTGAGGTTATTTTTTCATTTCTTCTCAAAAAATACATGACAGCCTATATTACCAATAATTGTGCTATGCGTACAAAAAAAATGTTCTTCTTACGTCACTAGTGAGCATAAGTGGAAGCTGTGTGAAGCTTTTCTCAAAGACGGCTTTTAAGAGTTTCAAAGAGCAAGCGGCAAGAGTAAAAGTAATCCATGACTATACCAGAATATCAGCCGCAACATTAACGTTTATTCAGCCCAAACTGTCCATTTTATAAGCAAAAATTGAAAGTAAAAACTTGCTGAAATGAAGTTGTCAAAAAGCTAAGCCAATTTGAAGTGAGTCATTATAAACTGTCGTATATAATTTCAAAAAATGTTTATGAAAATTTGCTACTTGCAATTTAAACTCATATACAGTAATGTTTCAAATAACGATGATGTTCTATTGACAAGAGAGAAAAAAAAGAATTACATAAGTTTATTAAAACACACACATCGGAGGACCTGAACAAAATGCGTTATATATGCCTAAGACCTTCAAGCCTGAAAATGCTTACAAGCGTTATGGCATACATGTCATTTAATAATTTGCGTTAATTATTTTGCAATGACACTGTTATTATTGACTATTATTATTGGAAAAATTACGCTGGGTCTCAAACGATTTTTCTGCGGCCAAAATCTGGCCGCGCTTTTTGATTGGCTAATTCTATTGTTCTTTGCTCACGTGGTCCATGTCGGGGAAAGCCCTTTTCATCCGAATATTCCAGCGAGTGGTTTCACTCACCCTAGCAAACATTAATAAACTATAAAGTTTTTACCAGAGTAAGATGTGGCCAAGCTTGGTAAACAACTCACAGATAAATTAAAATGGCCTCTGAAGCGATTAGTCACATTGCCCAATTTAAACTCGGGGTTTCCGCTGAGTCAATCGTTTGCGTCTAAGCATTAGTTTGAGAGAAACTCATTTTATCAACTCGAAGAAGAAAGCTTAGTTAACTAGGCTATTCTTGGTTGCTCTGAATTTGGTAACAAAGGTTTTTAGCTACTTTGGTTTACCACACATTATCCATTCTGACCGTGGAAGGGAATTTGTAAACGAAGTGATAAGAAGAGTTGTGAACGAGTGGCCTGGTGAATGCAAATTAGTAAATGGAAAAGCAAGATCTCCATGGGTCCAAGGCCTTGTAGAAAGAACAAATGCTTGTGTAGAAGACATGATTGCAGCAAAACAAGCAGATACACAAAGTAATGAATGGGATGATTGGTTGCCAGAAATACAATGTAAGTTGGTTTGTTATTAAGATACAACTTGGTTCAGCTAAGTTCCTACTTGGTTCAGCCAACTTGGCTCGACCTAATATAGTTCAAGAGCCTACTTGGTTTAGCCAACTTGGGTTGATCCAAGTTGGATTAATTTACTTAAGTTAAACCTAATTTCTACTTGGTTCAGCCAACTTGGTTTATCTTCTTCGTATTTAAACTCAAATTGTTTTTATTTTGTTCTTTTGAGCAATTTTGTATTTCTTTTACAGCACACTACAAAGTTTTGTGACCAAGTACAAGTTCTACAAACCAGCAACCCGCATTTCTGCTTGATTTTTAGACTGAACGAAGTGGCATACTGTACTGGAACGCGAACTTATAATCAGAAACAATTCAAGTTTGGTTTGCCAAGATTATTTGCTATCTCAGTTGAAAATATATTGACGCACGAACAGACAGACGGCTATTATTAAAGAGACTAGTCGTTAGCCCGTGGAAAAAACGGGTTTGACCGTCGCAGCTAAGCTACCATTTTGCGTGACAGACAGACAGACAGACGTATACGGGTAATTTAATATAGATTTTATTATTGTTGTATAAAAAAATTAAAAAGGTAGCTAATTATTGCATTTGTTATCACCCTCGAATTCGATTAACATACGCGTGATCCGTTTTTTTAAACTTATCGTATTAGATCTTATATACCTTTCTCCATTTAAATTTGCCTGTAAAAAAACACCAAAACGGTCATAACGTGAAAATCTTCGCCAAATTACTAGAAATCACTTATTCGCTAAAATTAATCTTCGCAACAGGTTTACATTTTGTAGTTGATAACTCGCCAACCAACTTGCTTCAGCGTAGCTCGCGAAGGAGTACTTGGTTCAATACTTAACCAGTAAGCGTACTCGGTTCGAACCAAGTACGTAATTGACCTACTTGGGTCAATATCTTATTTGGGTTACAACATCACGATAAAAGAATTTGAATTGTTATGTGGTAGAAAAATTCAGCGGTACATTGGTAAAGATGAAGAAACCGATGACAAAACTGATTCTTAGTGGGAAGTTGAAGAACATTAGTTCGATTTTTTTACTTGAAACAAAGCAAGAAAAATTATAAAAATTTAACAAAAAATCTTATTTTATGCTTATTCACGAAAGTTTTTTCACGCGAAAATAACCTTATTCGTCGATTCGCGAAAGTTTTTTCCGCGAAATTTGTTCCAAAAACCTCAAAACGCGAAAGTTTATTCCATAAATTTCGCGTTATTATTATTATTATTATTACACGAATTAACTACAAAAAGCTCATTCGATGTGTAAAAAAATATCCTATATTTCTGATATGTAACTTTAGCATAATCCACAATAACTTTAGACATCGGGATACCTATCCGCTTAGATGGTACAGAGAAAAAAACACATTTGAAATACAGTAGACCTCAACCAGGGTTGTACAAGATAAAATCTTTTTTTTAGTTAAGGATGAAATAGTGTCTACCCAAGGGATTACCATGGTTGGTCCCTAGGGTCGAAATTGTCCAAATCAATATAGAAAGTGTTGCGGAGAAGTTGCCAAGGCAAAGGCATTAAGCACGACAAGGAAAGGGCACGGCAAAGGCAGGCAAGGAAACAGGAGGAGGAACAAGGAAACAGGAAGAGGAATCAGCAAGGCGGGGGTAGGCAAGGCATGGGAGGCACAGACAAGGGCGTAGTAGGCAGGAACCAGAAAAGGCATAGGATGGGCAGGCAAAGGCACGGTAAGTGCTGGCAGGGGAACGGCAAGGCAGGGGCAGGCACTTTAATAGAAAATCTCCCCCCTAAAACTCAAAGATTATACTCAATATATCTAAGATATGTATCATATTAGTCCAGAAGTATAAAAAATATTGAGGTGCAAATATTTCAAATTCAATAGCTCAAAAAAAGGTCTCAATATTACAATCAATATACAGTGAATGATCATAGCAGAATTATGTGCCAATACAAGTATTTAAACAATCGGTCATAACGCTAAAAACTATAATTTTTTGATAAATCTGAGATTAAAAGTCAACTTGGTTCCAATGACAACAACATTAAAAAGTCAAGATATAGAAGTATTCAGAGAAGTCCACGAGAAAGGCAATGTTTATAGTAAAAACGCCTTTTTTGTTTTTTTGTCTACAAGGTTTATCACCACAAAACTTTTTACCATAAAGTGATAGATCTATTACAAAAACAAAGCATCTTTTGGCTCTATAAATTAAAGTGATGAATGTATGCAACTCCCCCCTCTACGACTCAAAGATTACCTATTATACTCAATATAGCTAATATCATATACTTATGAAAACCTGGTTGTTGTAGGTGCAAGATAATTATGTTTTTCCTAGCCCTGTCCAGGATTTGAACCTGGATCTCTCATTTGCATGAGTGTCATGGCCATTAGACCAGCAGGGCATAAATATATATATATACAAAACTTTACAGGTGAATATTATATACACTTAGGAATTTACAGCACACAGCCTAGTTAATTAACCTTTTGAGAAATGCTTGTTAAGCCACAAGTAACTGTGTTACCTGGCGTAAAACGCTTGGTGGAACAGTTAATACAAATTGTAAACTGTACCACACATTCAGGTGGAGCGCCTTAGTACAGGTGCGCAGTATATCGTAAATCGAATGAAACACACAACATTTAAGGTGTTTCGAGTGAAATACACAACATTTAAGGTGTTTCGGGTGTAATTATATTTTTCAGATTCAGAAAATATATTTCCTTCAACTTTAGCTGGAATAAAAAGACAATTTACATATTGTGCCATGTGATAGCGAAAACAGTCAGCAAACTTTTTTTCATTTTTCACAAAATGTTCCCGGTGAAACTTAAAATATATATGTACTTTAATCTGCGGTGAGCCATTAGTATAGGTAAACAAACCCTTTCAAAAAAAAAAATTAGCACAAATTCTGTTAAATAGAAACACAGGTAACAGCTTGTGGTTAACACTGGGGCTGAGTGATTAGTACAGGTATACTGTGTTGCACATATACATTTCGGCATAATACCCCTTTCCGAAAAACTATCCTAACTTCGGTTCAAATAAACAGACAGTAAACACCCTGTTGTTATCCTACACAGCTAAAACAATCATTCAGCAATTTTATTTTGCAGAAAAGTTCTTGTAACATTTAAAAATAAAAACACAGTTTATAACCTGTTTTTACACTCTTAAAGCAAAAAGAATCCGTGAAAAAAATTAACCGTGACATCGGATAGGCATAATACATTTTCCCAAAAAACTTTTTTGCAACTTCGGTTTAAAAAAAACAGAGGAAACAGCCCGTTGTTACCCTGTCCAACTAAAAATCAGACAGCAGTATATGTTTATTTTGTACAACAAGTTTTCATAACAGTAGGATAAAAAGCTCTTATATAATTCCAAACTGAACAAAAACTTCAAAAGAATAGCAATTAGGCTAGCTTGGTACCTAGCTAATGCTGGACTTAAGCATGATATACTGCATTGGTGTAAAGATCAGGTGAAGTTACAGAAACAGAAATTACCAGGCCCTTATACTTATATATAAGGGGAAATTAAATAATAAATTATAAATATGGAATATATTTGAAGATTTTCAATGCATGTTTACAATTGCATGAGAAGTGCTTGTCAGCATTTAAAATGCGTCAGTCAGTATAACAATTGTTGATGTTGAAAAAGTTTCCTGATATATATATTTATATCGCATAATTTCAGTTTCTGTAACGTAAGCCACATTGGTGTATGCTCACCGGCAGGGTTAAAAAAGTTAATTTTCTAACGTGCCTACAATATAGCTACATTCGCCCTCCATATTCAATGTTAAGAAGTGCCCTTTGTGGCTAAGCAGCTTAAATGATTACACATGACCACGTCAACTTCTATATAAACATTGATCATCAGTGGGGACGATTATCTGACTATATGGCTATGTTGTTTTGCTAACTTTTGTAAACTTTTTGGTTCTTGGTTTTTGATATATAAAATTGCCTGAGACAACAATTTTTGTGGACGATTGTAGCTAGAACAAGCTATGTGATGTGACATTGCTATAAAATTATCTCACTCACGTAGTATATGTAAAGCTAGCTAGCTATGTAGCTAGAAAATCTGATTGAAAGAATTCTTCTATGCTAGCAAGCTAGCTATTTTGCTGATTTTACGCCAGCAAAAATAGCTAATTTTGTGCTAGCAACATTGGTAGTTTTTATCCCAGTTAAGTAGTTAATTTTATGCTAAATTTGTAGCTAGTTTTATGCTAGGTATATGGCACGGTTGGCACTGTTTGCTCTTTTTTATGCTAGCTAGCTAACTCTTCTTAAAGTAGCTGGCTATACAGCAGCTAGCTATATGCCATCTTAGTTCTATTATTATTCCAACTAATTCGCCAGTCTTATGCTAAGAAGAGGTTCATTACATGTTTAATATAGTGATATACTAGCTAAACATACCCTAACTTCGTTTTCTTGAACAAGCCCTTCCTCCCGTCAGTTGCGAAATGGCTTCGATTAACGAAAGTTTGAGTTTGAGGCGCTGTGTGTCCGAGAAATGGTCACATGATATTAGTAAAGGTGTCCCATGTATCACGTGACTAAAAAGTGTAGGCTGATTTAGTCTCAGCTAGAAAATTTACCTTGTCTCGCTTAATTTAGCAATTATATAGGAGAATGACCGGATTAAAGTACTGGGCAACCCAGTCCAAAAAAAGTGGCACGAAAATTGAAAATTTTGATGTATAGGTGCGGAAATCCTATACACTCTCCTCCGTCCCTTATATTTGGCTTATTTAATGAGGAAATGGGCTCCGCTACGCTCTGTGCGCTGGCGCGCACTCCGCTTCTCTCCGCAACCAGTATAGAAAGTGTTGCGGAGAGGTTGCCAAGGCAAAGGCATTAAGCACGGCAAGGAAAGGGCACGGGAAAGGCAGGCAAGGAAACAGGAAGAGGAATCAGCAAGGCAGGGGTAGGCAAGGCATGGGAGGCACAGGCAAGGGCATAGTTAGGCATGCACCAGAAAAGGCATAGGAAGGGTAGGCAGGCTCCAGAAAAGGCATAGATAGGAAGGTTAGCAAGGGCACGTAAGAGGAATCAGCAAGGCAGAGGTAGGCAAGGCATGGGAAGCACAGGCAAGGCAAAGGCATTAAGCACGGCAAGGAAAGGGCACGGCAAAGGCAGGCAAGGAAACAGGAAGAGGAATCAGCAAGGCAGGGGTAGGCAAGGCATGGGAGGCACAGGCAAGGGCATAGTAGGCAGGCACCAGAAAAGCCATAGGAAGAGTAGGCAAAGGAACGGTCAGCGCTGGCAAGGCAATATATCTAAGTTCTGTGTCATATTAGTCCAGGGGTATAGAAAATATCGAGGTTCAAATTCAATGAAAAGGGTATTAAATTTATATAAGGTCTATATACAGTAAATCATCTTAGCAGAATAATGTGCCAATACAATACAATCTGGTTGTTGTAGGTGCAAGATAATTATGTTTTTCCTAACCCTGTCCAGGATTTGAATGATTTTGCATGAGTGTCATAACCATTAGACCAGCAGGGCATAAATATATATACAAAACTTTACAGATGAATATTATATACACTTGGAATTTACACCACAGAGAAATCCTGGGTTAAGACACAAGTAACAGTGTTACCTGGCATAAAACGCTTGATGAAAAAATTAATACAAATTATAAACCGTGCCAAACAGTCAGGTGAAGCGCTTTAGTGCAGGTATGCAGTATATGGTAAATCGAGTGAAGCGTACACAGCATTTTAAGGTGTTTCGAGTGTAATATATTTTTTAGAAAATAAAACACAATTTATGCGTTTTTTATTGTATTTTATACATGTAATGGTACATTCAGTCAAAAACAATGCAGTAAATCGGATTTTAGCATTTCAGGTATAGGACCACCTTAAATGCCACAAAAAGGGGAGTGAGAACCATATTTTTGTGGAAGATTGTAGTTACATTTTAGGCAAGTCACAAAAGAAGTGGTATTAGACAGGTCAAGTTGTAGGTCAGGAAATTGTGTTTTTTAACCCTGGCAGTAAGAATGCAGCAGTTCCGGTAGCGCGTAGAAAAAACATGGGTTCGCCCGTTCTTTTATACGGCATTGCATGACATAACACAGACATAATACAGTTGTTCCCGGGATCGGCCGTCCTTTATATATCGCATTTCGTGTTTCCGCGCACTAGCAGACGACGGCTACATTAAATACAAAAAATTTCGGACGTTTTTATTTTCAGACATTTGAAAAGTCCGAATTTAATAACGTCCGAAATTTTTTGTGTCCGAATTTTTCAAACCACTTTTTCACCAAACTTTTCAAAACACTTTACTTTTTCAACGGAACTTTTTTTTTAAGATTTATTATCTATACAAAATTCATAGTTTTCCTCGGTTGCTTTCGAAATTTTAAGAATTTTGGTGTCTCTCTATTTGGAGCTTTACAAAAGTTAAGCAAAAGTCCGAAATTCGGCTGAAAAAACGCCCGAAAATTTAAGGTCCGAAAATTTGAAGTCCGAATTTTTTTGTACATAATGTATTATTATAGACTAGACTTTAACCCATGGAAAAATGTACGGGGTGGCCCGTTCTTTATATAGCATTTTTTGTTTCTGTACCACGGCGTTTTTCTCGCAGAGAGACAAAATATGGGTATCATTAAAGAGACTGGGTGATCCGTCCTTTATATATCGTATTTCGTGTTTCCGTAACAGAAGGACAAACAGACGCACAAACAGACAAACGGAAAAATCCACGGGTTCGCCCATTCTTAACACGACTTTTTCTTCGCGCACAGAGAGAGGAATACGGCTATTATTAAAGAGATAGGTAAAATTACTGGACCTCCAGGGTTGCCACTTATATTTTCAATATGCTCTTTATAAACTTTATTTCGGGAAATTTTTACCACTCAAATTACCAACACCTCCCCGTATTGAAAAATGTTTATTAAAAAAGTAGCCCCTCCTCCTCACGAAAAATGTAAGTATACTTAATAGAGTTTACTACGTTATTACAGATGACGATAGTCACATTTTAGTCAGTACAATATGGTCAAGAAAATATCGCTTGTCTTTTTTCCCAAGGATTTTATACTAAGTTTAGTCGCCGATTTCAGGCTTGTCAGGCATTTCTTTTTAAATTCCTAATTTCAAAAGGGTCAGTGGCAACCCAGACCTTTTGGAACCGTGTTTTAGCAGTCTTAAATAATTGGTAGTATTTTTGAAATGTTTAGCAATTGTTTACAATCTGGGCAATATTCGGGTCCATTTTAAAATTAGAATTGTTCATTAAAAAGTGTACCTCGTTCTACGAAAGGTTAACAAAAAAAATAACAATAAAATAGTTATAGATTAGTTGTTGTAATAAGGTGTAAAACGACCTCGTCGCCCACCACGACCTCGTCGCCCACCACGACCTTGTCGCCCTCCACGATCACGTCGACCACCACTAAACTCGTGCCCGCCATTGTGGACCCAACGTCCAAAAACCTCCAGGTCCATAGACCCGCTATGGGAAAGACGAAATTGCAGGAACTTCGTCCATACGTTCACTTAAAGAAAAATAATTTAAGGTTAATTAAATGCATTACATAGATAATACCCAAGGTATACCTTAGTTTTACATGCTAACAAAATTTTAAATATTTAAAAAAGTGATTTCTTACTTAGTTCCATGTCTGGAGCCGTTTTGGTGGGGTCTTCTTCGTTGGTCCACTCGACCCCACCCTGTTTAATCCAACGGCCAAATGACCGATAATTCATGGAGCCAGGATGTAAAATCCTGTGCTCCACGAATTTAGCATATAGTGAAACTAAAAAGACGAGGTCAGCGATAATTTTTTTATTTCTGAATACCACTAATAGCAACAATAAGAATAATATACTTACCAAGTTCTAAATCTATTGCAGGCGACGACATAATTTTTTAATTTGCTAAAAAACATAAATAAATCAGTTGCAAAACATCACAAATTATTGCTATGAATTATTTCTAGATTATCAATATAATTTTGGATACTTAGAAAGATTCTTTTTTCAACGATGCCTTATTAATGGTCAAAAAATGCTACATAGTGACAAAAAAATACAGTAGTCAATTTTATACATATTTATTTGGGTATATATGAACATTTTATTACGTAATATGTGAACAATCCCTTAACTGTCTAGTATACTAATATTCTTTATTCACTACATACAACTTTGTACAAAGATCATATCTTAAGGGAATTAATTTCGCGGAAAGTCCTATTTTTGGTGAGAAAATTTATTTTTCTTTGTTTATGCTGTCTTTTTATCGTCTTTTATGTAGAGGACATGGAATAAAACTACTGAAGTTAAGATGTATTCGTAGTAAAATTAGTACGAATAACGTAGTGAAATTTATTTTTCATAAAGAAAAATTCAGCAAGAATGAATTTTCGCAAAATGGACAAAAGCTTGCTAAATTAATTCCCTTGTGGTAGCTAAAAATTTACTGACTAAACTCACAAATAATCTATGCTATGGAACAAAACAATATCAAAGGAAATATTCAGTGCCAAATGGTTTTATATAACAAGTAAATGTAGCAACATATCTCGCCTACTATATACGGCCATACGTATCCAGAAGACGTTTAACGTAAGTAGCTTCACAGGTAATTTAAAATCCTTGATTTGAATTCTACGTGACGTTACTGCTACCGTATAAAAGTAGACCTAACAAACAAGTTCAATCTGTCTATTAACTGCAATACTGGTAAACTTCTAATAATTTTTCTCACTTTGCAGCCTTGTTGTCACTAGCAACTATGAGGGTCCTATAACAGTAAGATACTATACTAATAACTGATATAAACAAGGGGAATTATTTGAGGATTATGATGATTAGAAAATTGTGTAACTCTTAAAAATAAAGTTAGAACAATCAAATTTTCAAACACAGGCTAGAACTAAGGCTCTACCACTCCCCACCCTTAATGCTACGATTTCAGAAAAAAGCTTGTAAAGTATATGCTTACCAAATAAATCCTCCACGTATGTCTCATCCTCTACCTTTTTCTCATATGTGATCAATTGCCAGGGTGCTTCATGGATATCATTGTTAATGTAAAGAAATTTCCTAAATTATTTACAACTAGAATGTTAATTTTCGTACTAACAGTAACTGCATTATGAATTAAGCAGTCCAAAAATCAAATGACATGATCATTTGGCTGTCCAAACTCACTGTGACAGAGTAGTCATGAAAAAATACTGATGTGAAAATTAGCAAAAATTTTACTGGTGGTACAATGACATAAATCATGTCAAATTTTATACAGAAGGAAATTTAAAAAGGGTGTGGTTTCAAAATTGTTAAATTAACTTAAAAATTACATTACACAATGAAAATGGTCTCGCCTTTATGTATAGTACACATTTAAATATAAAATTAATTAATAAGAGGTACTTATCTGATTGTTTTTCTTTAAACATAACTGCCATGTTATATCTTCCAGTAGAATTTGAAAAAACTTGCTAACGTCTTCTACAAATTCCTTTGAAAGTTTATTATAGTACCTGAAAACAGGAAAAAGACAAAAGAGAGCAACGAAGGAACTGAAACTGTACAGTATCATTCAATTACAAAATACATTAACTTCACATATTTAGTGCAAATTCAATTCCTTTTTAAAACTGATTGTACCTTATGCGTACAACTTATTTTTG
>JASGCC010000382.1:0-149455 GCA_030067915.1 Hydractinia echinata | reverse complement strand
ACGTCATTTACGCGTAAAACATTTATTGGGCGACAAAAGGTCATATTGCAGCCTTTAGAGGCCTGTGCACGTAGTTGACTGTTTCTAAGGCCATGACGCAAAGGAAAATGACTTGGGACGTCGTAGTCTATTGAGACTGGAAGGACTTAACAATGGTAACCTTGCGAAGGCATGTGGAAAACGTGATTTACGTGTAACACCTTTATTAGACCGCAAAAAAAAAGGCCGTATTACAGCCTTTAGAGGCCGGTACACGTAGTTGACGGTGTTCAAACCTATGCGTCAAGGAAAACGACTTGGGACGTCGTAGTCCATTGAGAGTGGAAGGACTAGACCGATGGTAACCTGCGCAGGCACGCGAACCACGTGATTTACGTGTAACACCTTTATTAGGCGACAAAAGGTCATATTACAGCGTTTAGAGGGCTGTGCACGTAGTTCACGGTGTTCTAAGGCCATGACGCAAAGGAAAGCGACTTGGAACGTCGTAGTCCATTGAGACTGGAAGGACTAGACCAATGGTAACTTGCCTGGGCGCGGTGAAACACGTGATTTACGTGTAACACCTTTATTAGGCGACAAAAGGTCATATTACAGCCTTTAGAGGGCTGTGCACGTAGTTGACGGTGTTCTAAGGCCATCAAGCAAAGAAAAACGACTTGGGACGTCGTAGTCCATTGAGACTGGAAGGACTAGTCCAATGGTAACTTGCCTGGGCGCGTGGAACCACGTGAATTACGTGTAACACCTTTATTATACCGCAAAAGGCCTTATTACAGTCTTTAGAGGCCGGTACTCGTAGTTGACGGTGTTCTAAAGCTTTAGCGTCAAGGTAGACGACTTTGAACATCCTAGTCCATTGAGAGTGGAAGGACTAGACCAATGGTAAGCTGGGCAGGCACTTGGAACCACGTGATTTACGTGTAACACCTTTATTAGGCGACAAAAGGTCATATTACAGCCTTTAGAGGCCTGTGCACGTAGTTGACGGTGTTCTAAAGCTATAGCGTAAAGGAAAACGCCTTGGAATGTCGTAGTCCATTGAGAGTGGAAGGACTAGACCAATGGTAACCTGCGCCGGCACGTGTAACCACGTCATTTACGCGTAAGACATTTATTGGGCGACAAAAGGTCATATTACAGCCTTTAGAGGCCTGTGCACGTAGTTGACTGTGTCCTAAGGCCATGACGCAAAGGAAAATGACTTGGGACGTCGTAGTCCATTGAGACTGGAAGGACTAGACCGATGGTAACCTGTGCAAGCACGTGGAACCACGTGATTTACGTGTAACACCTTTATTAGGCGACAAAAGGTCACATTACAGCCTTTAGAGGCCTGTGCACGTAGTTGACGGTGTTCTAAGGCCATGACGCCAAGGAAAACAACTTGGGACGTCGTAGTCCATTGAGATTGGAAGGACTAGACCAATGGTAACCTGCGAAGGCATGTGGAATAACGTGATTTACGTGTAACACCTTTGTTAGGCGACAAAAGGTCATATTACAGCCTTTAGAGGCCTGTGCACGTAGTTGACGGTGTTCTAAGGCCATGACGCAAAGGAAAACGACTTGGGACGTCGTAGTCCATTGAGACTGGAAGGACTAGACCGATGGTAACCTGTGCAGGCACGTGGAACCACGTGATTTACGTGAACACCCTTATTAGGCGACAAAAGGTCACATTACAGCCTTTAGAGGCCTGTGCACGTAGTTGACGGTGTTCTAAGGCCATGACGCAAAGGAAAACGACTTGGGACGTCGTAGTCCATTGATATTGGAAGGACTAGACCAATGGTAACCTGCGAAGGCATGTGGAACCACGTGATTTACGTGTAACACCTTTATTAGGCGACAAAAGGTCATATTACAGCGTTTAGAGGGCTGTGCACGTAGTTCACGGTGTTCTAAGACCATGACGCAAAGGAAAGCGACTTGGAACGTCGTAGTCCATTGAGACTGGAAGGACTAGACCAATGGTAACTTGCCTGGGCGCGGTGAAACACGTGATTTACGTGTAACACCTTTATTAGGCGACAAAAGGTCATATTACAGCCTTTAGAGGCCTGTGCACGTAGTTGACGGTGTTCTAAGGCCATGACGCAAAGGAAAACGACTTGGGACGTCGTAGTCCATTGAGACTGGAAGGACTAGACCAATGGTAACTTGCCTGGGCGCGTGGAACCACGTGATTTCCGTGTAACACCTTTATTATATCGCAAAAGGCCTTATTACAGTCTCTAGAGGCCGGTACTCGTAGTTGACAGTGTTCTAAAGCTTTAACGTCAAGAAAAACGACTTGGAACGTCCTAGTCCATTGAGAGTGGAAGGACTAGACCAATGGTAACTTGCGCAGACACGTGGAACCACGTGATTTACGTGTAACACTTTTATTAGGCGACAAAAGGTCATATTACAGCCTTTAGAGGCCTGTGCACGTAGTTGACGGTGTTCTAAGGCCATGACGCCAAGGAAAACAACTTGGGACGTCGTAGTCCATTGAGATTGGAAGGACTAGACCAATGGTAACCTGCGAAGGCATGTGGAATAACGTGATTTACGTGTAACACCTTTATTAGGCGACAAAAGGTCATATTACAGCCTTTAGAGGCCTGTGCACGTATTTGACTGTGTTCTAAGGCCATGACGCAAAAGAAAATGACTTGGGACGTCGTAGTCCATTGAGACTGGAAGGACTAGACCGATGGTAACCTGTGCAGGCACGTGGAACCACGTGATTTACGTGTAACACCTTTATTAGGCGACAAAAGGTCACATTACAGCCTTTAGAGGCCTGTGCATGTAGTTGACGGTGTTCTAAGGCCATGACGCAAAGGAAAACGACTTGAGACGTCGTAGTCCATTGAGACTGGAAGGACTAGACCAATGGTAACTTGCCTGGGCGCGTGGAACCACGTGATTTACGTGTAACACCTTTATTAGGCGACAAAAGGTCACATTACAGCCTTTAGAGGCCTGTGCATGTAGTTGACGGTGTTCTAAGGCCATGACGCAAAGGAAAACGACTTGAGACGTCGTAGTCCATTGAGACTGGAAGGACTAGACCAATGGTAACTTGCCTGGGCGCGTGGAACCACGTGATTTACGTGTAACACCTTTATTAGGCGACAAAAGGCCTTATTACAGTCTTTAGAGGCCGGTACTCGTAGTTGACGGTGTTCTAAAGCCATGACGTCAAGGAAAAGGACTTGGAACGTCGTAGTCCATTGAGAGTGGAAGGACTAGACCAATGGTAACTTGACTGAGCGCGTGGAACCACGTGATTTACGTGTAACACCTTTATTATACCGCAAAAGGCCTTATTACAGTCTTTAGAGGCCGGTACTCGTAGTTGACGGTGTTCTAAAGCTTTACCGTCAAGGAAAACGACTTGGGACGTCGTAGTCCATTGAGACTGGAAGGACTAGACCAATGGTAACTTGCCTGGGCGCGTGGAACCACGTGATTTACGTGTAACACCTTTATTAGACCGCAAAAGGCCGTATTACAGCCTTTAGAGGCCGGTACACGTAGTTGACGGTGTTCTAAACCAATGGCGTCAAGGAAAACGACTTGGCACGTCGTAGTCCATTGAGAGTGGAAGGACTAGACCGATGGTAGCCTGCGCAGGCACGTGGAACCACGTCATTTACGTGTAACACCTTTATTAGGCGACAAAAGGTCATATTACAGCCTTTAGAGGCCTGTGCACGTAGTTGACGGTGTTCTAAGGCCATGACGCAAAGGAAAACGACTTGGGACGTTGTAGTCCATTGAGACTGGAAGGACTAGACCAATGGTAACTTGCCTGGGCGCGTGGAACCACCTGATTTACGTGTAACACCTTTATTATACCGCAAAAGGCCTTATTACAGTCTTTAGAGGCCGGTACACGTAGTTGACGGTGTTCTAAAGCTTTAGCGGCAAAGAAAACGACTTGGAACGTCCTAGTCCAATGAGAGTGGAAGGACTAGACCAATGGTAACCTGCGCAGACACGTGGAACCACGTGATTTACGTGTAACGCCTTTATTAGGCGACAAAAGGTCATATTACAGCCTTTAGAGGCCTGTGCACGTAGTTGACGGTGTTCTAAGGCCATGACGCCAAGGAAAACAACTTGGGACGTCGTAGTCCATTGAGATTGGAAGGACTAGACCAATGGTAACCTGCGAAGGCATGTGGAATAACGTGATTTACGTGTAACACCTTTATTAGGCGACAAAAGGTCATATTACAGCATTTAGAGGCCTGTGCACGTAGTTGACGGTGTTCTAAGGCCATGACGCAAAGGAAAACGACTTGGGACGTCGTAGTCTATTGAGACTGGAAGGACTAGACCAATGGTAACTTGCCTGGGCGCGTGGAACCACGTGATTTCCGTGTAACACCTTTATTATACCGCAAAAGGCCTTATTACAGTCTCTAGAGGCCGGTACTCGTAGTTGACGGTGTTCTAAAGCTTTAGCGTCAAGAGAAACGACTTGGAACATCCTAGTCCATTGAGAGTGGAAGGACTAGACCAATGGTAACCTGCGCAGGCACGTGGAACCGCGTGATTTACGTGTAAGGGCTTTATTAGGTGACAAAGGGTTTTATTGCAGCCTTTAGAGGCCTGTGCACGTAGCTGACGGTGTTCTAAGGCTATGACGCGAAGAAAAAAGAATTGTAACATCGTAGTCCATTGAGAATGGAAGGACTAGACCAATGGTAACTTGCGAAGGCATGTGGAATAACGTGATTTACTTGTAACACCTTTATTAGGCGACAAAAGGTCATATTACAACCTTTAGAGGCCTGTGCACGTAGTTGACGGTGTTCTAAGGCCATGATGCAAAGGAAAACAACTTGGAACGTCGTAGTCCATTGAGAATGGAAGGACTAGACCAATGGTAACTTGCCTGGGCGCGTGGAACCACGTGATTTACATGTAACACCTTTATCATACCGCAAAAGGCCTTAATACAGCCTTTAGAGGGCGGTACACGTAGTTGACGGTGTTCTAAAGCTATAGCGTAAAGAAAAACGACTTGGAATGTCGTAGTCAATTGACAGTGAAAGGACTAGACCAATGGTAACCTGCGCAGGCACGTGGACCACGTGATTTACGTGTAAGGCCTTTATTAGGCGACAAAGGTTTATTACAGCCTTTAGAGGCCGGTACACGTAGTTGACGGTGTTCTAAACCTATGGCGTCAAGGAAAACGACTTGGACGTCGTAGTCCATTGACAGTGAAAGGACTAGACCAATGGTAACCTGCGCAGGCACGTGGAGCCACGTGATTTACGTGTAACACCTTTATTAGGCGACAAAAGGTCATATTACAGCCTTTAGAGGGCGGTACACGTAGTTGACGGTGTTCTAAAGCTATAGCGTAAAGAAAAACGACTTGGGACGTCGTAGTCCATTGAGACTGGAAGGACTAGACCAATGGTAATTTGCCTGGACGCGTGGAACCAAGTGATTTACGTGTAACACCTTTATTAGACCGCAAAAGGCCGTATTGAAATCTTTAGAGGCCGGTATACGTAGTTGACAGTGTTCTAAGGCTTTAGCGTCAAGGAAAACAACTTGGAACGTCTAAGTCCATTGAGAGTGGAAGGACTAGACCAATGCTAACCTGCGCAGGCACGTGGAACCACGTGATTTACGTGTAACACCTTTATTAGACCGCAAAAGGTCATATTACAGCCTTTAGAGGCCTGTGCACGTAGTTGACGGTGTTCTCAGGCCATGACGCCAAGGAAAACAACTTGGGACGTCGTAGTCCATTGATATTGGAAGGACTATACCAATGGTAACCTGCGAAGGCATGTGGAATAACGTGATTTACGTGTAACACCTTTATTAGACCGCAAAAAGCCGTATTACAGCCTTTAGAGGCCGGTACACGTAGTTGACGGTGTTCTAAACCTATGGCGTCAAGGAAAACGACTTGGGACGTCCTAATCCATTGAGAGTGGAAGGACTAGACCGATAGTAGCCTGCGCAGGCACGCGGAACCACGTGATTTACGTGTAACACCTTTATTAGGCGACAAAAGGTCATATTACAGCGTTTAGAGGGCTGTGCACGTAGTTCACGGTGTTCTAAGGCCATGACGCAAAGGAAAGCGACTTGGAACGTCGTAGTCCATTGGGACTGGAAGGACTAGACCAATGGTAACTTGCCTGGGCGCGGTGAAACACGTGATTTACGTGTAACACCTTTATTAGGCGACAAAAGGTCATATTACAGCCTTTAGAGGGTTGTGCACGTAGTTGATGGTGTTCTAAGGCCATCAAGCAAAGGAAAACGACTTGGGACGTCGTAGTCCATTGAGACTGGAAGGACTAGACCAATGGTAACTTGCCTGGGCGCGTGGAACCACGTGAATTACGTGTAACACCTTTATTATACCGCAAAAGGCCTTATTACAGTCTTTAGAGGCCGGTACTCGTAGTTGACGGTGTTCTAAAGCTTTAGCGTCAAGGTAGACGACTTTGAACGTCCTAGTCCATTGAGAGTGGAAGGACTAGACCAATGGTAACCTGGGCAGGCACTTGGAACCACGTGATTTACGTGTAACACCTTTATTAGGCGACAAAAGGTCATATTACAGCCTTTAGAGGCCTGTGCACGTAGTTGACGGTGTTCTAAAGCTATAGCGTAAAGGAAAACGCCTTGGAATGTCGTAGTCCATTGAGAGTGGAAGGACTAGACCAATGGTAACCTGCGCCGGCACGTGTAACCACGTCATTTACGCGTAAGACATTTATTGGGCGACAAAAGGTCATATTACAGCCTTTAGAGGCCTGTGCACGTAGTTGACTGTGTCCTAAGGCCATGACGCAAAGGAAAATGACTTGGGATGGCGTAGTCTATTGAGACTGGAAGGACTAGACCGATGGTAACCTGTGCAAGCACGTGGAACCACGTGATTTACGTGTAACACCTTTATTAGGCGACAAAAGGTCACATTACAGCCTTTAGAGGCCTGTGCACGTAGTTGACGGTGTTCTAAGGCCATGACGCAAAAGAAAACGACTTGGGACGTCGTAGTCCATTGAGACTGGAAGGACTAGACCAATGGTAACTTGCCTGGGCGCGTGGAACCACGTGATTTCCGTGTAACACCTTTATTATACCGCAAAAGGCCTTATTACAGTCTCTAGAGGCCGGTACTCGTAGTTGACGGTGTTCTAAGGCCATGACGCCAAGGAAAACAACTTGGGACGTCCTAGTCCATTGAGAGTGGAAGGACTAGACCAATGGTAACCTGTGAAGGCATGTGGAATAAGGTGATTTACTTGTAACACCTTTATTAGGCGACAAAAGGTCATATTACAGCCTTTAGAGGCCTGTGCACGTATTTGACTGTGTTCTAAGGCCATGACGCAAAGGAAAATTACTTGGGACGTCGTAGTCCATTTAGACTGGAAGGACTAGACCGATGGTAATCTGTGCAGGCACGTGGAACCACGTGATTTACGTGTAACACCTTTATTAGGCGACAAAAGGTCACATTACAGCCTTTAGAGGCCTGTGCACGTAGTTGACGGTGTTCTAAGGCCATGACGCAAAGGAAAACGACTTGGGACGTCATAGTCCATTGATATTGGAAGGACTAGACCAATGGTAACCTGCGAAGGCATGTGGAATAACGTGATTTACGTGTAACACCTTTATTAGACCGCAAAAAGCCGTATTACAGCCTTTAGAGGCCGGTACACGTAGTTGACGGTGTTCTAAGCCTATGGCGTCAAGGAAAACGACTTGGGACGTCCTAGTCCATTGAGAGTGGAAGGAATAGACCGATAGTAGCCTGCGCAGGCACGCGGAACCACGTGATTTACGTGTAACACCTTTATTAGGCGACAAAAGGTCATATTACAGCGTTTAGAGGGCTGTGCACGTAGTTCACGGTGTTCTAGGGCCATGACGCAAAGGAAAGCGACTTGGAACGTCGTAGTCCATTGAGACTGGAGGGACTAGACCAATGATAACTTGCCTGGGCGCGGTGAAACACGTGATTTACGTGTAACACCTTTATTAGGCGACAAAAGGTCATATTACAGCCTTTAGAGGGCTGTGACCGTAGTTGACGGTGTTCTAAGGCCATCAAGCAAAGGAAAACGACTTGGGACGTCGTAGTCCATTGAGACTGGAAGGACTAGACCAATGGTAACTTGCCTGGGCGCGTGGAACCACGTGAATTACGTGTAACACCTTTATTATACCGCAAAAGGCCTTATTACAGTCTTTAGAGGCCGGTACTCGTAGTTGACGGTGTTCTAAAGCTTTAGCGTCAAGGTAGACGACTTTGAACGTCCTAGTCCATTGAGAGTGGAAGGACTAGACCAATGGTAACCTGGGCAGGCACTTGGAAACACGTGATTTCCGTATAACACCTTTATTTGACCGCAAAAGGCCGTATTACAGCCTTTAGAGGCCGGTACACGTAGTTGACGGTGTTCTAAACCTATGGCGTCAAAGAAAACGTCTTGGAACGTCGAAGTCCATTGAGATTGGAAGGACTAGATCGATGGTAGCCTGCGCAGGCACGTGGAACCACGCAATTTACGTGTAACACCTTTATTTGGCGACAAAAGGTCATATTACAGCCTTTAGAGGCCTGTGCACGTAGTTGACGGTGTTCTAAAGCTATAGCGTAAAGGAAAACGCCTTGGAATGTCGTACTCCATTGAGAGTGGAAAGACTAGACCAATGGTAACCTGCACCGGCACGTGTAACCACGTCATTTACGCGTAAGACATTTATTGGGCGACAAAAGGTCATATTACAGCCTTTAGAGGCCTGTGCACGTAGTTGACTGTGTTCTAAGGCCATGACGCAAAGGAAAATGACTTGGGACGTCGTAGTCCATTGAGACTGGAAGGACTAGACCGATGGTAACCTGTGCAAGCACGTGGAACCACGTGATTTACGTGTAACACCTTTATTAGGCGACAAAAGGTCATATTACAGCCTTTAGAGGCCTGTGCACGTAGTTGACGGTGTTCTAAGGCCATGACGCAAAGGAAAACGACTTGGGACGTCGTAGTCCATTGAGACTGGAAGGACTAGACCAATGGTAACTTGCCTGGGCGCGTGGAACCACGTGATTTCCGTGTAACACCTTTATTATACCGCAAAAGGCCTTATTACAGTCTCTAGAGGCCGGTACTCGTAGTTGACAGTGTTCTAAACCTTTAACGTCAAGAAAAACGACTTGGAACGTCCTAGTCCATTGAGAGTGGAAGGACTAGACCAATGGTAACCTGCGCAGACACGTGGAACCACGTGATTTACGTGTAACACTTTTATTAGGCGACAAAAGGTCATATTACAGCCTTTAGAGGCCTGTGCACGTAGTTGACGGTGTTCTAAAGCTTTACCGTCAAGGAAAACGACATGGGACGTCGTAGTCCATTGAGACTGGAAGGACTAGACCAATGGTAACTTGCCTGGGCGCGTGGAACCACGTGATTTACGTGTAACACCTTTATTAGACCGCAAAAAGCCGTATTACAGCCTTTAGAGGCCGGTACACGTAGTTGACGGTGTTCTAAACCAATGGCGTCAAGGAAAACAACTTGGCACGTCGTAGTCCATTGAGAGTGGAAGGACTAGACTGATGGTAGCCTGCGCAGGCACGTGGAACCACGTCATTTACGTGTAACACCTTTATTAGGCGACAAAAGGTCACATTACAGCCTTTAGAGGCCTGTGCATGTAGTTGACGGTGTTCTAAGGCCATGACGCAAAGGAAAACGACTTGAGACGTCGTAGTCCATTGAGACTGGAAGGACTAGACCAATGGTAACTTGCCTGGGCGCGTGGAACCACGTGATTTACGTGTAACACCTTTATTAGGCGACAAAAGGCCTTATTACAGTCTTTAGAGGCCGGTACTCGTAGTTGACGGTGTTCTAAGGCCATGACGTCAAGGAAAAGGACTTGGAACGTCGTAGTCCATTGAGAGTGGAAGGACTAGACCAATGGTAACTTGACTGAGCGCGTGGAACCACGTGATTTACGTGTAACACCTTTATTATACCGCAAAAGGCCTTATTACAGTCTTTGAAGGCCGGTACTCGTAGTTGACGGTGTTCTAAAGCTTTACCGTCAAGGAAAACGACATGGGACGTCGTAGTCCATTGAGACTGGAAGGACTAGACCAATGGTAACTTGCCTGGGCGCGTGGAACCACGTGATTTACGTGTAACACCTTTATTAGACCGCAAAAAGCCGTATTACAGCCTTTAGAGGCCTGTGCACGTAGTTGACGGTGTTCTAAGGCCATGACGCCAAGGAAAACAACTTGGGACGTCGCAGTCCATTGAGATTGGAAGGACTAGACCAATGGTAACCTGCGAAGGCATGTGGAATAACGTGATTTACGTGTAACACCTTTATTAGGCGACAAAAGGTCATATTACAGCCTTTAGAGGCCTGTGCACGTAGTTGACGGTGTTCTAAGGCCATGACGCAAAGGAAAACGACTTGGGATGTCGTAGTCTATTGAGACTGGAAGCACTAGACCAATGGTAACTTGCCTGGGCGTGTGGAACCACGTGATTTCCGTGTAACACCTTTATTATACCGCAAAAGGCCTTATTACAGTCTCTAGAGGCCGGTACTCGTAGTTGACGGTGTTCTAAAGCTTTAGCGTCAAGAGAAACGACTTGGAACATCCTAGTCCATTGAGAGTGGAAGGACTAGACCAATGGTAACCTGCGCAGGCACGTGGAACCACGTGATTTACGTGTAACACCTTTATTAGGCGACAAAAGGTCATATTACAGCCTTTAGAGGCCTGTGCACGTAGTTGACGGTGTTCTAAGGCCATGACGCCAAGGAAAACAACTTGGGACGTCGTAGTCCATTGAGATTGGAAGGACTAGACCAATGGTAACCTGCGAAGGCATGTGGAATAACGTGATTTACCTGTAACACCTTTATTAGGCGACAAAAGGTCATATTACAGCCTTTAGAGGCCTGTGCACGTAGCTGACGGTGTTCTAAGGCCATGACGCGAAGAAAAAAGAATTGTAACATCGTAGTCCATTGAAACTGGAAGGACTAGACCAATGGTAATTTGCCTGGGCGCGCGGAACCACGTGATTTACGTGTAACACCTTTATTAGGCGACAAAAGGTCATATTACAACCTTTAGAGGCCTGTGCACGTAGTTGACGGTGTTCTAAGGCCATGATGGAAAGGAAAACAACTTGGAACGTCGTAGTCCATTGAGAATGGAAGGACTAGACCAATGGTAACTTGCCTGGGCGCGTGGAACCACGTGATTTACGTGTACCACCTTTATCATACCGCAAAAGGCCTTAATACAGCCTTTAGAGGGCGGTACACGTAGTTGACGGTGTTCTAAAGCTATAGCGTAAAGAAAAACGACTTGGAATGTCGTAGTCAATTGACAGTGAAAGGACTAGACCAATGGTAACCTGCGCAGGCACGTGGAACCGCGTGATTTACGTGTAAGGCCTTTATTAGGTGACAAAGGGTTTTATTGCAGCCTTTAGAGGCCGGTACGCGTAGTTGACGGTGTTCTAAACCTATGGCGCACAGGAAAACGACTTGGGACGTCGTAGTCAATTGACAGTGAAAGGACTAGACCAATGGTAACCTGCGCAGGCACGTGGAACCACGTGATTTACGTGTAATAGCTTTATTAGACCGCAAAATGCCGTATTACAGCCTTTAGAGGCCGGTACATGTAGTTGACGGTGTTCTAATCCTATGGCGTCAAGGAAAAAGACTTGGGACGTCGTAGTCCATTGAGAGTGGAAGGACTAGACCAATGGTAACCTGCAAAGGCACGTGGAACAACGTGATTTACGTGTAACACCTTTATTACACCGCAAAAGGCCGTATTACAGCCTTTAGAGGGCGGTACACGTAGTTGACGGTGTTCTAAAGCTATAGCGTAAAGAAAAACCACTTGGGACGTCGTAGTCCATTGAGACTGGAAGGACTAGACCAATGGTAACTTGCCTGGACGCGTGGAACCAAGTGATTTACGTGTAACACCTTTATTAGACCGCAAAAGGCCGTATTGAAATCTTTAGAGGCCGGTATACGTAGTTGACGGTGTTCTAAGGCTTTAGCGTCAAGGAAAGCGACTTGGAACGTCGTAGTCCATTGAGAGTGGAAGGACTAGACCAATGCTAACCTGCGCAGGCACGTGGAACCACGTGATTTACGTGTAACACCTTTATTAGACCGCAAAAGGTCATATTACAGCCTTTAGAGGCCTGTGCACGTAGTTGACGGTGTTCTAAGGCCATGACGCAAAGGAAAACGACATGGGACGTCGTAGTCCATTGAGACTGGAAGGACTAGACCAATGGTAACTTGCCTGGGCGCGGGGAACCACGTGATTTACGTGTAACACCTTTATTATACCGCAAAAGACCTTATTACAGTCTTTAGAGGCCGGTACACGTAGTTGACGGTGTTCTAAACCTATAGCGTAAAAGAAAACGACTTGGAACGTCGTATTCCATTGAGAGTGGAAGAACTAGACCAATGGTAACCTGCGCAGGCACGTGCAATAACGTGATTTACTTGTAAGCCATTTATTAGGTGACAAAGGGTCATATTACAGCCTTTAAAGGCCTGTGCACGTAGTTGACGGTGTTCTAAATGTTTAGCGTCAAGGAAAATAACTTGGAACGTCGTAGTCCATTGAGAGTGGAAGGATTAGACCAATGGTAACCTGCGCAGGCACGTGGAACCACGTGATTTACGTGTAACACCTTTATTAGACAGCAAAAGGCCGTATTACAGTCTTTAGAGGCCGGTACACGTTTTTGAAGGTGTTCTAAACCTATGGCGTCCAGGAAAACCACTTGGGACGTCGTAGTCCATTTAGAGTGGAAGGACTAGACCGATGGTAACCTGCGCAGGCACGTGGAACCACGTGATATACGTGTAAGGCCTTTATTAGGTGACAAAGGGTCTTATTACAGCCTTTAGAGGCCGGTACACGTAGTTGACGGTGTTCTAAACCTATGGCGTCAAGGAAAAAGTCTTGGGACATCGTAGTCCATTGAGAGTGGAAGGACTAGACCAATGGTAACCTACGCAGGCACGTGGAACCACGTTATTTACGTGTAAGGCATTTATTAGTCGACAAAAGGTCATATTACAGCCTTTAGAGGCCTGTGCACGTAGTTGACGGTGTTCTAAGGCCATGACGCAAAGGAAAATGACCTGGGACGTCGTAGTCCATTGAGACTGGAAGGACTAGACCAATGGTAACCTGCGCAGGCACGTGGAACCACGTGATTTACGTACCTTTATTAGACCGCAAAAGGCCGCATTGAAGTCTTTAGAAGGCGGTATACGTAGTTGACGGTGCTCTAAGGCCATGACGTCAAGGAAAACGACTTGGGACGTCGTAGTCCATTGAGAGTGGAAGGACTAGACCGATGGTAACCTGCGCAAGCACGTGGAACCACGTGATATACGTGTAAGACATTTATTAGGCGACAAAAGGTCATATTACAGCCTTTAGAGGCCTGTGCACGTAGTTGACGGTGTTCTAAGACCATGACACAAAGGAAAATGACCTGGGACGTCGTAGTCCATTGAGACGGGAAGGACTAGACCAATGGTAACCTTCGCAGGCACGTGGAACCACGTGATTTACGTGTAACACATTTATTAGACCGCAAATGGCTGTATTACAGCCTTTAGAGGCCGATACACGTAGTTGACGGTGTTCTAAAGCTTTAGCGTCAAGGAAAACGCATTGGAACGTTGTAGTCCATTGAGAGTGGAAGGACTAAACCAATCGTAACCTGCGCAGGTACGTGGAACCACGTGATTTACGTGTAAAACCTTTATTAGACCGCAAAAGGTCATATTACAGCCTTTAGAGGCCTGTGCACGTAGTTGGTGGTGTTCTAAGGCCATGACGCAAAGGAAAACGCCTTGGGACGTCGTAGTCCATTAAGACTGGAAGGACTAGACCAACGGTAACTTGCCTGGGCGCGTGGAACCACCTGATTTACGTGTAACACCTTTATTATACCGCAAAAGGCCTTATTACAGTCTTTAGAGGCCGGTACACGTAGTTGACGGTGTTCTAAATCTATAGCGTAAAGGAAAACGACTTGGAACCTCGTAGTCCATTGAGTGTGGAAGGACTAGACCAATGGTAGCCTGCGCAGGTACGTGGAATAACGTGATTTACTTGTAAGCCACTTATTAGGTGACAAAGGGTCATATTACAGCCTTTCAAGGCCTGTGCACGTAGTTCACGGTGTTCTAAATGTTTAGCGTCAAGGAAAATGACTTGGAACGTCCTAGTCCCTTGAGAGTGGAAGGATTAGACCAATGGTAACTTGCGCAGGCACGTGGAACCACGTGATTTACGTGTAACACCTTTATTAGACCGCAAAAGGCCGTATTACAGCCTTTAGAGGCCGGTACACGTCTTTGATGGTGTTCTAAACCTATGACGTCCAGGAAAACCACTTGGGACGTCGTAGTCCATTGAGAGTGGAAGGACTAGACCAATGGTAACTTGCGCAGGCACGTGGAACCACGTGATATACGTGTAAGGCCTTTATTAGGTGACAAAGGGTCTTATTACAGCCTTCAAAGGCCGGTACACGTAGTTAACGGTGTTCTAAACATATGGCGTCAAGGAAAAAGACTTGGGACGTCGTAGTCCATTGAGAGTGGAAGGACTAAACCAATGGTAACCTGCCCAGGCACGTGGAACCACGTGATTTACGTGTAAAACCCTTATTAGACCGCAAAAGGTCATATTACAGCCTTTAGAGGCCTGTGCACGTAGTTGACGGTGTTCTAAGGCCATGACGCAAAGGAAAACGACTTGGGACGTCGTAGTCCACTGAGACTGGAAGGACTAGACCAATGGTAACTTGCCTGGGCGCGTGAAACCACGTGATTTACGTGTAACACCTTTATTATACCGCAAAAGGCCTTATTACAGTCTTTAGAGGCCGGTACACCTAGTTGACGGTGTTCTAAGGCCATGACGTCAAGGAAAACGACTTGGAACGTCGTAGTCCATTGAGAGTGGAAGGACTAGACCAATGGTTTTCTGCGCAGGTACGTTGAATAACGTGATTTACTTCAAAGGTCTTTATTAGGTGACAAAGGGTCATATTACAGCCTTTAAAGGCCTGTGCACGTAGTTGACGGTGTTCTAAAGCTTTAGCGTCAAGGAAAACTACTTGGAACGTCGTAGTCCATTGAGAGTGGACGGATTACACCAATGGTAACCTGCGCAGGCACGTTGAACCACGTGATTTACGTGTAACACCTTTATTAGACCACAAAATGCCGTATTGAAGTCTTTAGAAGCCGGTATACGTAGTTGACGGTGTTCTAGGGCCATGACGTCAAGGAAAACGACTTGAGACGTCGTAGTCCATTGAGAGTGGAAGGACTAGACCAATGGTAACCTGCGCAGGCACGTGGAACCACGTGATTTACGTGTAACACATTTATTAGACCGCAAAAGCCCGTATTACAGCCTTTAGAGGCCGGTACACGTAGTTGACGGTGTTCTAAACCTTTAGCGTCAAAGAAAACGCATTGAAACGTCGTAGTCCATTGAGAGTGGAAGGACTAGACCAATGGTAACTTGCCTTGGCGCGTGAAACCACGTGATTTACGTGTAACACCTTTATTATACCGCAAAAGGCCTTATTACAGTCTTTAGAGGCCGGTACACGTAGTTGACGGTGTTCTAAGGCCATGACGTCAAGGAAAACGACTTGGAACGTCGTAGTCCATTGAGAGTGGAAGGACTAGACCAATGGTAACCTGCGCAGGCACGTTGAATAACGTGATTTACTTGTAAGGCCTTTATTAGGTGACAAAGGGTCATATTACAGCGTTTAAAGGCCTGTGCACGTAGTTGACGGTGTTCTAAAGCTTTAGCGTCAAGGAAAACTACTTGGAACGTCATAGTCCATTGAGAGTGGAAGGATTACACCAATGGTAACCTGCGCAGGCACGTGGAACCACGTGATTTACGTGTAACACCTTTATTAGACCGCAAAAGGCCGTATTGAAGTCTTTAGAAGCCGGTATACGTAGTTGACGGTGTTCTAAGGCCATGACGTCAAGGAAAACGACTTGGGACGTCGTAGTCCATTGAGAGTGGAAGGACTAGACCAATGGTAACCCGCGCAGGCACGTGGAACAACGTGATTTACGTGTAACACCTTTATTATACCGCAAAAGGCCTTATTACAGTCTTTAGAGGCCGGTACACCTAGTTGACGGTGTTCTAAGGCCATGACGTCAAGGAAAACGACTTGGGACGTCGTAGCCCATTGAGAGTGGAAGGACTAAAGCAATGGTAACCTGCGCAGGCACGTGGAACCACGTTATTTACGTGTAAGGCATTTATTAGCCGACAAAAGGTCATATTACAGCCTTTAGAGGCCTGTGCACGTAGTTGACGGTGTTCTAAGGCCATGACGCAAAGGAAAATGACCTGGGACGTCGTAGTCCATTGCGACTGGAAGGACTAGACCTATGGTAACTTGCCTGGGCCCGTGGAACCACGTGATTTACGTACCTTTATTAGACCGCAAAAGGCCGCATTGAAGTCTTTAGAAGCCGGTATACGTAGTTGACGGTGCTGTAAGGCCATGACGTCAAGGAAAACGACTTGGGACGTCGTAGTCCATTGAGAGTGGAAGGACTAGACCGATGGTAACCTGCGCAAGCACGTGGAACCACGTGATATACGTGTAAGGCCTTTATTAGGTGACAAAGGGTCTTATTACACCCTTTAGAGGCCGGTACACGTAGTTGACGGTGTTCTAAACCTATGGCGTCAAGGAAAAAGACTTGGGACGTCGTAGTCCATTGAGAGTGGAAGGACTAGACCAATGGTAACCTGCGCAGGCACGTGGAACCACGTTATTTACGTGTAAGACATTTATTAGGCGACAAAAGGTCATATTACAGCCTTTAGAGGCCTGTGCACGTAGTTGACGGTGTTCTAAGGCCATGACGCAAAGGAAAATGACCTGGGACGTCGTAGTCCATTGAGACTGGAAGGACTAGACCAATGGTAACCTGCGCAGGCACGTGGAACCACGTGATTTACGTGTAACACATTTATTAGACCGCAAATGGCCGTATTACAGCCTTTAGAGGCCGATACACGTTGTTGACGGTGTTCTAAAGCTTTAGCGTCAAGGAAAACGCATTGGAACGTTGTAGTCCATTGAGAGTGGAAGGACTGGACCAATCGTAACCTGCGCAGGCACGTGGAACCACGTGATTTACGTGTAAAACCTTTATTAGACCGCAAAAGGTCATATTACAGCCTTTAGAGGCCTGTGCACGTAGTTGGCGGTGTTCTAAGGCCATGACGCAAAGGAAAACGCCTTGGGACGTCGTAGTCCATTGAGAGTGGAAGGACTAGACCAATGGTAACTTGCCTGGGCGCGTGGAACCACCTGATTTACGTGTAACACTTTTATTATACCGCAAAAAGCCTTATTACAGTCTTTAGAGGGCGGTACACGTAGTTGACGGTGTTCTAAATCTATAGAGTAAAGGAAAACGACTTGGAACGTCGTAGTCCATTGAGAGTGGAAGGACTAGACCAATGGTAACCTGCGCAGTTACGTGGAACCACGTGATATACGTGTAAGGCCTTTATTAGGTGACAAAGGGTCATATTACAGCCTTTAAAGGCCTGTGCACGTAGTTCACGGGGTTCTAAATGTTTAGCGTCAAGGAAAATGACTTGGAACGTCGTAGTCCCTTGAGAGTGGAAGGATTAGACCAATGGTAACCTGCGCAGGCACGTGGAACCACGTGATTTACGTGTAACACCTTTATTAGACCGCAAAAGGCCGTATTACAGCCTTTAGAGGCCGGTACACGTCTTTGATGGTGTTCTAAACCCATGACGTCCAGGAAAACCCATTGGGACGTCGTAGTCCATTGAGAGTGGAAGGACTAGACCGATGGTAACCTGCGCAGGTACGTGGAACCACGTGATATACGTGTAAGGCCTTTATTAGGTGACAAAGGGTCTTATTACAGCCTTTAGAGGCCGGTACACGTAGTTAACGGTGTTCTAAACCTATGGCGTCAAGGAAAAAGACTTGGGACGTCGTAGTCCATTGAGCGTGGAATGACTAGACCAATGGTAACCTGCGCAGGCACGTGGAACCACGTTATTTACGTGTAAGGCATTTATTAGGCGACAAAAGATCATATTACAGCCTTTAGAGGCCTGTGCACGTAGCTGACGGTGTTCTAAGGCCATGACCCAAAGGAAAATGACCTGGGACGTTGTAGTCCATTGCGACTGGAAGGATTATACCAATGGTAACTTGCCTGGGCGCGTCGAACCACGGGATTTACGTGAAACACCTTTATTAGACCGCAAAAGGCCGTATTACAGACTTTAGAGGCCGGTACACGTAGTTGACTGTGTTCTAAAGCTATAGCGTCAAGGAAAACGACTTGGAACGTCGTAGTCCATTGAGAGTGGAAGGACTAAACCAATGGTAACCTGTGCAGGCACGTGGAACCACGTGATTTACTTGTAACACATTTATTAGACCGCAAAAGGCCGTATTACAGCCTTTGGAGGCCGGCACACGTAGTTGACGGTGTTCTAAAGCTTTAGCGTCAAGGAAAACGCATTGGAACGTCGTAGTCCATTGAGAGTAGAAGGACTAGACCAATGGTAACCGGCGCAGGCACGTGGAACCACGTGATTTACGTGTAAAACCCTTATTAGAACGCAAAAGGTCATATTACAGCCTTTAGAGGCCTGTGCACGTAGTTGACGGTGTTCTAAGGCCATGACGCAAAGGAAAAGGACTTGGGACGTCGTAGTCCACTGAGAGTGGAAGGACTAGACCAATGGTTTCCTGCGCAGGCACGTTGAATAACGTGATTTACTTGTACGGTCTTTATTAGGTGACAAAGGGTCATATTGCAGCCTTTAAAGGCCTGTGCACGTAGTTGACGGTGTTTTAAAGCTTTAGTGTCAAGGAAAACTACTTGGAACGTCGTAGTCCATTGAGAGTGGACGGATTACACCAATGGTAACCTGCGCAGGCACGTTGAACCACGTGATTTACGTGTAACACCTTTATTAGACCACAAAATGCCGTATTGAAGTCTTTAGAAGCCGGTATACGTAGTTGACGGTGTTCTAAGGCCATGACGTCAAGGAAAACGACTTTGGACGTCGTAGTCCATTGTCAAGGAAAACGCATTGAAACGTCGTAGTCCATTGAGAGTGGAAGGACTAGACCAATGGTAACTTGCCTGGGCGCGTGAAACCACGTGATTCACGTGTAACACCTTTATTATACCGCAAAAGGCCTTATTACAGTCTTTAGAGGCCGGTGCACCTAGTTCACGGTGTTCTAAGGCCATGACGTCAAGGAAAACGACTTGGAACGTCGTAGTCCATTGAGAGTGGAAGGACTAGACCAATGGTAACCTGCGCAGGCACGTTGAATAACGTGATTTACTTGTAAGGCCTTTATTAGGTGACAAAGGGTCATATTACAGCGTTTAAAGGCCTGTGCACCTAGTTGACGGTGTTCTAAAGCTTTAGCGTCAAGGAAAACTACTTGGAACGTCATAGTCCATTGAGAGTGGAAGAATTACACCAATGGTAACCTGCGCAGGCACGTGGAACCACGTGATTTACGTGTAACACCTTTATTAGACCGCAAAAGGCCGTATTGAAGTGTTTAGAAGGCGGTATACGTAGTTGACGGTGTTCTAAGGCCATGACGTCAAGGAAAACGACTTGGGACGTCGTAGTCCATTGAGAGTGGAAGGACTAGACCAATGGTAACCCGCGCAGGCACGTGGAACAACGTGATATACGTGTAAGACCTTTATTAGAGCGCAAAAGGCCGTATTACAGACTTTAGAGGTCGGTACACGTAGTTGACGGTGTTCTAAAGCTATAGCGTCTAGGAAAACAACTTGGAACGTCGTAGTCCATTGAGAGTGGAAGGACTAGACCAATGGTAACCGGCGCAGGCACGTAGAACCACGTGATTTACGTGAAAAACCTTTATTAGACCGCAAAAGGTCATATTACAGCCTTTAGAGGCCTGTGCACGTAGTTGACGGTGTTCTAAGGCCATGACGCAAAGGAAAACGACTTGGGACGTCGTAGTCCATTGAGACTGGAAGGACTAGACCAATGGTAACTTGCCTGGGCGCGTGAAACCACGTGATTTACGTGTAACACCTTTATTATACCGCAAAAGGCCTTATTACAGTCTTTAGAGGCCGGTACACCTAGTTGACGGTGTTCTAAGGCCATGACGTCAAGGAAAACGACTTGGGACGTCGTAGTCCATTGAGAGTGGAAGGACTAGACCAATGGTAACCTGTGCAGGCACGTGGAACCACGTGATTTACGTGTAACACATTTATTAGACCGCAAAAGGCCGTATTACAGCCCTTAGAGCCGGTATACGTAGTTGACGGTGTTCTAAAGCTTTAGCGTCAAGGAAAACGACTTGGGATGTCGTAGTCCATTGAGACTGGAAGGACTAGAACAATGGTAACTTGCCTGGGCGCGTGGAGCCACGTGATTTACGTGTAACACCTTTATTAGGCGACAAAATGTCATATTACAGCCTTTAGAGGACTGTGCACGTAGTTGACGGTGTTCTAAGGCCATGACGCAAAGGAAAATGACTTGGAACGTCGTAGTCTATTGAGACTGGAAGGATTAGACCAATGGTAACTTACCTGGGCGCGTGGAACCACGGGATTTACGTGTAACACCTTTATTAGACCGCAAAAGGCCGTATTGCAGTGTTTAGAGGGCGGTATACGTAGTTGACGGTGTTCTAAGGCCATGACGTCAAGGAAAACGACTTGGGACGTCGTAGTCCATTGAGAGTGGAAGGACTAGACCAATGGTAACCTGCGCAGCAACGTGGAACCACGTGATTTACGTGTAACACTTTTATTAGACCGCAAAAGGTCATATTACAGCCTTTAGAGGTCTGTGCACGTAGTTGACGGTGTTCTAAGGCCATGACGCAAAAGAAAACGACTTGGGACGTCGTAGTCCATTGAGACTGGAAGGACTAGACCAATGGTAGCTTGTCTGGGCTCGTGGAACCACGTGATTTATGTGTAATACCTTTATTATACCGCAAAAGGCCGTATTACAGCCTTTAGAGGCCGGTACACGTAGTTGACGGTGTTCTAAAGCTATAGCGTCACGTGGAACCACGCGAGTTACGTGTAAAACCTTTATTAGACCGCAAAAAGTCATATTACAGCGTTTATAGGCCTGTGCACGTAATTGACGGTGTTCTAAGGCCATGACGCAAAGGAAAACGACTTGGTACGTCGTAGTCCATTGAGAGTGGAAGAACTAGACCAATGGTAACTTGCCTGGGCGCGTGGAACGACGTGACTTACGTGTAACACCTTTATTAGGCGACAAAAGGTCATATTACATCCTTTAGAGGCCTGTGCACGTAGTTGACGGTGTTCTAAGGCCATGACGTCAAGGAAAACGACTTGGGACGTCGTAGTCCATTGAGAGTGGAAGGACTAGACCAATGGTAACCTGCGCAGGCACGTGGAACCACGTGATTTACGTGTAACATATTTATTAGACAGCAAAAGCCCGTATTACAGCATTTAGAGGCCGGTACACGTAGTTGACGGTGTTCTAAACCCTTAGCGTCAAGGAAAACGCATTGAAACGTCGTAGTCCATTGAGAGTGGAAGGACTAGACCAATGGTAACTTGCCTGGGCGCGCGAAACCACGTGATTTACGTGTAACACCTTTATTGGACTGCAAAAGGCCGTATTACAGTTTTTAGAGGCCGGTATACGTAGTTGACGGTGTTCTAAGGCCATGACGTCAAGGAAAACGACTTGGGACGTCGTAGTCCATTGAGAGTGGAAGGACTAGACCAATGGTAACCTGTGCAGGCACGTGGAACCACGTGATTTACGTGTAACACATTTATTAGACCGCAAAAGGCCGTATTACAGCCCTTAGAGCCGGTATACTTAGTTGACGGTGTTCTAAGGCTTTAGCGTCAAGGAAAACGACTTGGAACGTCGTAGTCCATTGAGACTGGAAGGACTAGACCAATAGTAACTTGCCTGGGCGCGTGGAACCACGTGATTTACGTGTAACACCTTTATTAGGCGACAAAATGTCATATTACAGCCTTTAGAGGACTGTGCACGTAGTTGACGGTGTTCTAAGGCCATGACGCAAAGGAAAATGACTTGGAACGTCGTAGTCTATTGAGACTGGAAGGATTAGACCAATGGTAACTTACCTGGGCGCGTGGAACCACGGGATTTACGTGTAACACCTTTATTAGACCGCAAAAGGCCGTATTGCAGCCTTTAGAGGCCGGTATACGTAGTTGACGGTGTTCTAAGGCCATGACGTCAAGGAAAACGACTTGGGACGTCGTAGTCCATTGAGAGTGGAAGGACTAGACCAATGGTAACCTGCGCAGCAACGTGGAACCACGTGATTTACGTGTAACACTTTTATTAGACCGCAAAAGGTCATATTACAGCCTTTAGAGGTCTGTGCACGTAGTTGACGGTGTTCTAAGGCCATGACGCAAAAGAAAACGACTTGGGACGTCGTAGTCCATTGAGACTGGAAGGACTAGACCAATGGTAGCTTGCCTGGGCGCGTGGAACCACGTGATTTACGTGTAATACCTTTATTATACCGCAAAACGCCGTATTACTGCCTTTAGAGGCCGGTACACGTAGTTGACGGTGTTCTAAAGCTATACCGTCACGTGGAACCACGTGATTTACGTTTAAAACCTTTATTAGACCGCAAAAAGTCATATTACAGCGTTTATAGGCCTGTGCACATAATTGACGGTGTTCTAAGGCCATGACGCAAAGGAAAACGACTTGGGACGTCGTAGTCCATTGAGACTGGAAGGACTAGACCATTGGTAACTTGCCTGGGCGCGTGAAAACACGTGATTTACGTGTAACACCTTTATTATACCGCAAAAGGCCTTATTACGGTCCTTAGAGGCCGGTACACCTAGTTGACGGTGTTCTAAGGCCATGACGTCAAGGAAAACGACTTGGAACGTCGTAGTCCATTGAGAGTGGAAGGACTAGACCAATGGTAACCTTCGCAGGCACGTTGAATAATGTGATTTACTTGTAAGGCCCTTATTAGGTGACAAAGGGTCATATTACAGCGTTTAAAGGCCTGTGCACGTAGTTGACGGTGTTCTAAAGCTTTAGCGTCAAGGAAAACTACTTGGAACGTCATAATCCATTGAGTAGTGGAAGGATTACACCAATGGTAACCTGCGCAGGCACGTGGAACCACGTGATTTACGTGTAACACCTTTATTAGACCGCAATAGGCCGTATTGAAGTCTTTAGAAGCCGGTATACGTAGTTGACGGTGTTCTAAGGCCATGACGTCAAGGAAAACGACTTGGGACGTCGTAGTCCATTGAGAGTGGAAGGACTAGACCAATGGTAACCCGTGCAGGCACGTGGAACAACGTGATATACGTGTAAGACCTTTATTAGAGCGCAAAAGGCCGTATTACAGACTTTAGAGGCCGGTACACGTAGTTGACGGTGTTCTAAAGCTATAGCGTCTAGGAAAACAACTTGGAACGTCGTAGTCCATTGAGAGTGGAAGGACTAGACTAATGGTAACCTGCGCAGGCACGTAGAACCACGTGATTTACGTGTAACATATTTATTAGACCGCAAAAGCCCGTATTACAGCATTTAGAGGCCGGTACACGTAGTTGACGGTGTTCTAAACCCTTTGCGTCAAGGAAAACGCATTGAAACGTCGTAGTCCATTGAGAGTGGAAGGACTAGACCAATGGTAACTTGCCTGGGCGCGTGAAACCACGTGACTTACGTGTAACACCTTTATTATACCGCAAAAGGCCTTATTACA
Source organism: Hydractinia echinata (assembly GCA_030067915.1). NCBI lineage: Eukaryota > Metazoa > Cnidaria > Hydrozoa > Anthoathecata > Hydractiniidae > Hydractinia > Hydractinia echinata. The sequence goes on along the minus strand of JASGCC010000382.1, from coordinate 125,504 downwards.
GTCTTTAGAGGCCGGTACACCTAGTTGACGGTGTTCTAAGGCCATGACGTCAAGGAAAACGACTTGGGACGTCGTAGTCCATTGAGAGTGGAAGGACTAGACCAATGGTAACCCGCGCAGGCACGTGGAACAACGTGATATACGTGTAAGACCTTTATTAGAGCGCAAAAAGCCGTATTACAGACTTTAGAGGCCGGTACACGTAGTTGACGGTGTTCTAAAGCTATAGCGTCTAGGAAAACAACTTGGAACGTCGTAGTCCATTGAGAGTGGAAGGACTATACCTATGGTAACCTGCGCAGGCACGTTGAATAACGTGATTTACTTGTAAGGCCTTTATTAGGTGACAAAGGGTCATATTACAGCGTTTAAAGGCATTTGCACGTAGTTGACGGTGTTCTAAAGCTTTAGCGTCAAGGAAAACTACTTGGAACGTCATAGTCCATTGAGTAGTGGAAGGATTACACCAATGGTAACCTACGCAGGCACGTGGAACTACGTGATTTACGTATAACACCTTTATTAGACCGCAAAAGGCCGTATTGAAGTCTTTAGAAGCCGGTATACGTAGTTGACGGTGTTCTAAGGCCATGACGTCAAGGAAAACGACTTGGGACGTCGTAGTCCATTGAGAGTGGAAGGACTAGACCAATGGTAACCCGCGCAGGCACGTGGAACAACGTGATATACGTGTAAGACCTTTATTAGAGCGCAAAAGGCCGTATTACAGACTTTAGAGGCCGGTACACGTAGTTGACGGTGTTCTAAAGCTATAGCGTCTAGGAAAACAACTTGGAACGTCGTAGTCCATTGAGAGTGGAAGGACTAGACTAATGGTAACCTGCGCAGGCACGTAGAACCACGTGATTTACGTGAAAAACCTTTATTAGACCGCAAAAGGCCATATTACAGTATTTAGAGGCCTGTGCACGTAGTTGACAGTGTTCTAAGGCCATGACGCAAAGGAAAACGACTTGGGACGTCGTAGTCCATTGAGACTGGAAGGCCTAGACCAATGGTAACTTGCCTGGGAGCGTGAAACCACGTGATTTACGTGTAACACCTTTATTATACCGCAAAAGGCCTTATTACAGTCTTTAGAGGCCGGTACACCTAGTTGACGGTGATCTAAGGCCATGACGTCAAGCAAAACGACTTGGGACGTCGTAGTCCATTCAGAGTGGAAGGACTAGACCAATGGTAACCTGTGCAGGCACGTGGAACCACGTGATTTACGTGTAACACCTTTATTAGACCGCAAAAGGCCGTATTACAGCCCTTAGAGCCGGTATACGTAGTTGACGGTGTTCTAAAGCTTTAGCGTCAAGGAAAACGACTTGGGACGTCGTAGTCCAATGAGACTGGAAGGACTAGATCAATGGTAACTTGCCTGGGCGCGTGGAACCACGTGATTGACGTGTAACACCTTTATTAGGCGACAAAATGTCATATAAAAGCCTTTAGAGGACTGTGCACGTTGTTGATGGTGTTCTAAGGCCATGACGCAAAGGAAAATGACTTGGAACGTCGTAGTCTATTGAGACTGGAAGGATTAGACCAATGGTAACTTAACTGGGCGCGTGGAACCACGGGATTTACGTGTAACACCTTTATTAGACCGCAAAAGGCCGTATTGCAGTCTTTAGAGGCCGGTATAGGTAGTTGACGGTGTTCTAAGGCCATGACGCAAAGGAAAACGACTTGGGACGTCGTAGTCCATTGAGACTGGAAGGACTAGACCAATGGTAGCTTGCCTGGGCGCGTGGAACCACGTGATTTACGTGTAACACCTTTATTATACCGCAAAACGCCGTATTACAGCCTTTAGAGGCCGGTACACGTAGTTGACGGTGTTCTAAAGCTATAGCGTCACGTGGAACCACGTGATTTACGTGTAAAACCTTTATTAGACCGCAAAAAGTCATATTACAGCGTTTATAGGCCTGTGCACGTAATTTACGGTGTTCTAAGGCCATGACGCAAAGGAAAACGACTTGGTACGTCGTAGTCCATTGAGAGTGGAAGAACTAGACCAATGGTAACATGTCTTGGGCGCGTGGAACAACATGACTTACGTGTAACACCTTTATTAGGCGACAAAAGGTCATATTACATCCTTTAGAGGCCTGTGCACGTAGTTGACGGTGTTCTAAGGCCATGACGTCAAGGAAAACGACTTGGGACGTCGTAGTCCATTGAGAGTGGAAGGACTAGACCAATGGTAACCTGCGCAAGCACGTGGAACCACGTGATTTACGTGTAACATATTTATTAGACCGCAAAAGCCCGTATTACAGCATTTAGAGGCCGGTAAACGTAGTTGACGGTGTTCTAAACCCTTAGCGTCAAGGAAAACGCATTGAAACGTCGTAGTCCATTGAGAGTGGAAGGACTAGACCAATGGTAACTTGCCTGGGCGCGTGAAACCACGTGATTTACGTGTAACACCTTTATTATACCGCAAAAGGCCTTATTACAGCCTTTAGAGGCCGGTACACCTAGTTGACGGTGTTCTAAGGCCATGAGGTCAAGTAAAACGACTTGGAACGTCGTAGTCCATTGAGAGTGGAAGGACTAGACCAATGGTAACCTGCGCAAGCACGTGGAACCACGTGATTTACGTGTAACACCTTTATTAGACCGCAAAAGGCCGTATTGAAGTCTTTAGAAGCCGGTATACGTAGTTGACGGTGTTCTAAAGCTTTAGCGTCAAGGAAAATAACTTGGAACGTCGTAGTCCATTGAGAGTGGAAAGATTAGATTAATGGTAACCTGCGCAGGCACGTGGAACCACGTGATTTACGTGTAACACCTATATTAGACCGCAAAATGCCGTATTACAGCCTTTAGAGACCGGTACACGTAGTTGACGGTGTTCTAAGGCCATGACGCAAAGGAAAACGACTTGGCACGTCGTAGTCCATTGAGACTGGAAGGACTAGACCAATGGTAACTTGCCTGGGCGCGTGAAACCACGTGATTTACGTGTAACACCTTTATTATACCGCAAAAGGCCTTATTACAGTCTTTAGAGGCCGGTACACCTAGTTGACGGTGTTCTAAGGCCATAACGTCAAGGAAAACGACTTGGAACGTCGTAGTCCATTGAGAGTGGAAGGACTAGACCAATGGTAACCTGCGCAGGCACGTTGAATAACGTGATTTACTTGTAAGGCCTTTATTAGGTGACAAAGGGTCATATTACAGCGTTTAAAGGTCTGTGCACGTAGTTGACGGTGTTCTAAAGCTTTAGCGTCAAGGAAAACTACTTGGAACGTCGTAGTCCATTGAGAGTGGAAGGACTAGACCAATGGTAACCTGCGCAGCAACGTGGAACCACGTGATTTACGTGTAACACTTTTATTAGACCGCAAAAGGTCATATTACAGCCTTTAGAGGTCATTGCACGTAGTTGACGGTGTTCTAAGGCCATGACGCAAAGGAAAACGACTTGGGACGTCGTAGTCCATTGACACTGGAAGGACTAGACCAATGGTAGCTTGCCTGGGCGCGTGGAACCACCTGATTTACGTGTAATACCTTTATTATACCGCAAAACGCCGTATTACAGCCTTTATAGGCCGGTACACGTAGTTGACGGTGTTCTAAAGCTATAGCGTCACGTGGAACCACGTGATTTACGTGTAAAACCTTTATTAGACCGCGAAAAGTCATATTACAGCGTTTATAGGCCTGTGCACGTAATTGACGGTGTTCTAAGGCCATGACGCAAAAGAAAACGACTTGGGACGTCGTAGTCCATTGAGACTGGAAGAACTAGACCAATGGTAACTTGCCTGGGCGCGTGGAACCACGTGATTTACGTGTAAGGCCTTTATTAGGTGACAAAGGGTCATATTACAGCGTTTAAAGGCCTGTGCACATAGTTGACGGTGTTTTAAAGCCTTAGCATCAAGGAAAACGACTTGGAACGTCGTAATCCATTGAGAGTGGAAGGATTAGACCAATGGTAACCTGCGCAGGCACTTTGAACCACTTGATTTACGTGTAAAACCTTTATTAGACCGCAAAATGCCGTATTACAGCCTTTAGAGGCCGGTACACGTAGTTGACGGTGTTCAAAACCTATGGCGTCAAGGAAAACGGCTTGGTACGTCGTAGTCAATTTAGAGTGGAAGAACTAGACCAATGGTAACTTTCCTGGGCGCGTGGAACCACGTGATTTACGTGTAAGGCCTTTATTAGGTGACAAAGGGTCATATTACAGCGTTTAAAGGCCTGTGCACATAGTTGACGGTGTTCTAAACCTTTAGCGTCAAGGAAAACGACTTGGAACGTCGTAGTCCATTGAGACTGGAAGGGCTAGATCAATTGTAACTTGCCTGGGCGCGTGGAACCACGTGATTTACGTGTAACACCTTTATTAGACCGCAAAAGGCCGTATTACAGTCTTTAGAGGCCGGTACACGTAGTTGACAGTGTTCTAAGGCCATGACGTCATGGAAAACGACTTGGGGCGTCGTAGTCCATTGAGACTGGAAGGACTAGACCAATGGTAACTGGCCTGGGCGCGTGGAACCACGTGATTTACGTGTAAGGCCTTTATTAGGTGACAAAGGGTCATATTACAGCGTTTAAAGGCCTGTGCACATAGTTGACGGTGTTCTAAACCTTTAGCGTCAAGGAAAACGACTTGGAATGTCGTAGTCCATTGAGAGTGGAAGGATTAGACCAATGGTAACCTGGGCAGGCACGTGGAACCACGTGATTTACGTGTAACACCATTATTAGACCGCAAAATTCCGTATTACAGCCTTTAGAGGCCGGTACACGTAGTTGACGGTGTTCTAAACCTATGGCGTCAAGGAAAACGACTTGGGACATCGTAGTCCATTAAGAGTGGAAGGACTAGACCAATGGTAACTTGCCTGGGCGCGTGGAACCACGTGATTTACGTGTAACACCTTTATTAGACAGCAAAAGGCCGTATTACAGACTTTAGAGGCCGGTACACGTAGTTGACAGTGTTCTAAGGCCATGACGCAAAGGAAAACGACTTGGGACGCCGTAGTCCATTGAGAGTGGAAGGACTAGACCAATGGTAACCTGCGAAGGCACGTGGAACAACGTGATTTATGTGTAACACCTTTATTACACCGCAAAAGGCCGTATTACAGCCTTTAGAGGCCGGTACACGTAGTTGACGGTGTTCTAAATCTATAGCGTCAAGGAAAACGACTTGGAACGTCGTACTCCTTTGAGAGTGGAAGGACTAGACCAATGGTAACCAGCGCAGGCACGTGGAACCACGTGATTTACGTGTAACACCTTTATTAGACCGCAAAAGGCCGTATTATAGCCTTTATAGGACGGTACACGTAGTTGTCGGTGTTCTAAACCTATCGCGTCCAGGAAAACGACTTGGAGCGTCGTAGTCCAATGAGAGTGGAAGGACTAGACCAATGGTAACCTGCGCAGGCACGTTGAACCACGTGATTTACGTGTAACACCTTTATTAGACCACAAAATGCCGTATTGAAGTCTTTAGAAGCCGGTATACGTAGTTGACGGTGTTCTAAGGCCATGACGTCAAGGAAAACGACTTTGGACGTCGTAGTCCATTGTCAAGGAAAACGCATTGAAACGTCGTAGTCCATTGAGAGTGGAAGGACTAGACCAATGGTAACTTGCCTGGGCGCGTGAAACCACGTGAATCACGTGTAACACCTTTATTATACCGCAAAAGGCCTTATTACAGTCTTTAGAGGCCGGTGCACCTAGTTGACGGTGTTCTAAGGCCATGACGTCAAGGAAAACGACTTGGAACGTCGTAGTCCATTGAGAGTGGAAGGACTAGAGCAATGGTAACCTGCGCAGGCACGTTGAATAACGTGATTTACTTGTAAGGCCTTTATTAGGTGACAAAGGGTCATATTACAGCGTTTAAAGGCCTGTGCACCTAGTTGACGCTGTTCTAAAGCTTTAGCGTCAAGGAAAACTACTTGGAACGTCATAGTCCATTGAGGGTGGAAGGATTACACCAATGGTAACCTGCGCAGGCACGTGGAACCACGTGATTTACGTGTAACACATTTATTAGACCGCAAAAGGCCGTATTACAGCCCTTAGAGCCGGTATACGTAGTTGACGGTGTTCTAAAGCTTTAGCGTCAAGGAAAACGACTTGGGACGTCGTAGTCCATTGAGACTGGAAGGACTAGACCAATGGTAACTTGCCTGGGCGCGTGGAACCACGTGATTTACGTGTAACACCTTTATTAGGCGACAAAATGTCATATTACAGCCTTTAGAGGACTGTGCACGTAGTTGACGGTGTTCTAAGGCCATGACGCAAAGGAAAATGACTTGGAACGTCGTAGTCTATTGAGACTGGAAGGATTAGACCAATGGTAACTTACCTGGGCGCGTGGAACCACGGGATTTACGTGTAACACCTTTATTAGACCGCAAAAGGCCGTATTGCAGTGTTTAGAGGCCGGTATACGTAGTTGACGGTGTTCTAAGGCCATGACGTCAAGGAAAACGACTTGGGACGTCGTAGTCCATTGAGAGTGGAAGGACTAGACCAATGGTAACCGGCGCAGCAACGTGGAACCACGTGATTTACGTGTAACACTTTTATTAGACCGCAAAAGGTCATATTACAGCCTTTAGAGGTCTGTGCACGTAGTTGACGGTGTTCTAAGGCCATGACGCAAAAGAAAACGACTTGGGACGTCGTAGTCCATTGAGACTGGAAGGACTAGACCAATGGTAGCTTGTCTGGGCTCGTGGAACCACGTGATTTACGTGTAATACCTTTATTATACCGCAAAAGGCCGTATTACAGCCTTTAGAGGCCGGTACACGTAGTTGACGGTGTTCTAAAGCTATAGCGTCAGGTGGAACCACGTGATTTACGTGTAAAACCTTTATTAGACCGCAAAAAGTCATATTACAGCGTTTATAGGCCTGTGCACGTAGTTGACGGTGTTCTAAGGCCATGACGTCAAGGAAAATGACTTGGGACGTCGTAGTCCATTGAGAGTGGAAGGACTAGACCAATGGTAACCTGCGCAGGCACGTGGAACCACGTGATTTACGTGTAACATATTTATTAGACAGCAAAAGCCCGTATTACAGCATTTAGAGGCCGGTACACGTAGTTGACGGTGTTCTAAACCCTTAGCGTCAAGGAAAACGCATTGAAACGTCGTAGTCCATTGAGAGTGGAAGGACTAGACCAATGGTAACTTGCCTGGGCGCGTGAAACCACGTGATTTACGTGTAACACCTTTATTATACCGCAAAAGGCCTTATTACAGTCTTTAGAGGCCGGTACACCTAGTTAACGGTGTTCTAAGGCCATGACGTCAAGGAAAACGACTTGGAACGTCGTAGTCCATTGAGAGTGGAAGGACTAGACCAATGGTAACCTGCGCAGGCACGTTATATAACGTGATTTACTTGTAAGGCCTTTATTAGGTGACAAAGGGTCATATTACAGCGTTTAAAGGCCTGTGCACGTAGTTGACGGTGTTCTAAAGCTTTAGCGTCAAGGAAAACTATTTGGAACGTCTTAGTCCATTGAGAGTGGAAGGATTACACCAATGGTAACCTGCGCAGGCACGTGGAACAACGTGATTTACGTGTAACACCTTTATTAGACCGCAAAAGGCCGTATTGAAGTCTTTAGAAGCCGGTATACGTAGTTGACGGTGTTCTAAGGCCATGACGTCAAGGAAAACAACGTGGGACGTCGTAGTCCATTGAGAGTGGAAGGACTAGACCAATGGTAACACGCGCAGGTACGTGGAACAACGTGATTTACGTGTAAGACCTTTATTAGACCGCAAAAGGCCGTATTACAGACTTTAGAGGCCGGTACACGTAGTTGACGGTGTTCTACAGCTATAGCGTCTAGGAAAACAACTTGGAACGTCGTAGTCCATTGAGAGTGGAAGGACTAGACCAATGGTAACCTGCGCAGGCACGTAGAACCACGTCATTTACGTGTAAAACCTTTATTAGACCGCAAAAGGTCATATTACAGCCTTTAGAGGCCTGTGCATGTAGTTGACGGTGTTCTAAGGACATGACGCAAAGGAAAACGACTTGGCACGTCGTAGTCCATTGAGACTGGAAGGACTAGACCAATGGTAACTTGCCTGGGCGCGTGAAACCACGTAATTTACATGTAACACCTTTATTATACCGCAAAAGGCCTTATTACAGTCTTTAGAGGCCGGTACACCTAGTTGACGGTGTTCTAAGGCCATAACGTCAAGGAAAACGACTTGGAACGTCGTAGTCCATTGAGAGTGGAAGGACTAGACCAATGGTAACCTGCGCAGGCACGTTGAATAACGTGATTTACTTGTAAGGCCTTTATTAGGTGACAAAGGGTCATATTACAGCGTTTAAAGGTCTGTGCACGTAGTTGACGGTGTTCTAAAGCTTTAGCGTCAAGGAAAACTACTTGGAACGATGTAGTCCATTGAGAGTGGAAGGATTAGACCAATGGTAACCTGCGCAGGCACGTGGAACCACGTGACTTACGTGTAACACCTATATTAGACCGCAAAATGCCGTATTACAGCCTTTAGAGACCAGTACACGTAGTTGACGGTGTTCTAAACCTACAGCATCAAGGAAAACGACTTGGAACGTCGTAGTTCATTGAGAGTGGAAGGACTAGACCAGTGGTAACCTGCGCAGGCACGTTGAACCACGTGATTTTCGTGTAACACCTTTATTATACCGTAAAAGGCCGTATTATAGTCTTTAGAGGCTGGTACACGTAGTTGACGGAGTTCTAAAGCTATAACGTCAAGGAAAACGACTTGAAACGTCGTAGTCCATTGCAACTGGAAGGACTAGACCAATGGTAACTTACCTGGGCCCGTGGAACCTTGTGATTTACGTGTAACACCTTTATTATACCGTTAAAGGCCGTATTATAGTCTTTAGAGGCTGAGACACGTAGTTGACGGTGTTCTAAAGCTATAACGTCAAGGAAAACGACTTGGAACGTCGTAGTCCATTGAGAGTGGAAGGACTAGACCAATGGTAACCTGCGCAGGCACGTGGAACCACGTGATTTACGTGTAAGGCATTTATTAGGCGACAAAAGGTCATATTACAGCCTTTATAGGCCTGTGCACGTAGTTGACAGTGTTCTAAAGCTTTAGCGTCAGGGAAAACGACTTGGAACGTCGTAGTCCATTGAGAGTGGAAGGACTAGACCAATGATAAACTGCGAAGGCACGTGGAGCAACGTCATTTACGTGTAACACCTTTATTACAACGCAAAAGGCCGTATTACAGCCTTTAGACGCCGGTACACGTAGTTGACGGTGTTCTAAAGTTATAGCGTAAAGGAAAATGACTTGCAACGTCGCAGTCCATTGAGAGTGGAAGGACTAGACCAATGGTAACCTGCGAAGGCACGTGGAGCAACGTCATTTACGTGTAACACCTTTATTACAACGCAAAAGGCCGTATTACCGTCTTTAGAGGCCGATATACGTAGTTGACGGTGTTCTAAGGCCATGACGTCAAGGAAAACGACTTGGAACGTCGTAGTCCATTGAGAGTGGAAGGACTAGACCGATGGTAACCTGCGCAGGCACGTGGAACCACATGATTTACGTGTAAGGCCTTTATTAGGTGACAAAGGGTCTTATTGCAGCCTTTAGAGGCCGCTACACGTAGTTGACGGTGTTCTAAACCTATGGCGCAAAGGAAAACGACTTGGAACGTCGTAGTCAATTGACAGTGGAAAGACTAGACCAATGGTAACCTGCGCAGGCACGTGGAACCACGTGATTTACGTGTAACACCTTTATTAGACCGCAAAATGCCGTATTACAGCCTTTGGAGGCCGGTACACGTAGTTGACGGTGTTCTAAACCTATGGCGTCAAGGAAAAGGACTTGGGACGTCGTAGTCTATTGAGAGTGGAAGGACTAGACCAATGGTAACCTTCGCAGGCACGTAGAACCACGTGATTTACGTGTAAGGCATTTATTAGGGGACAAAAGGTCATATTACAGCCTTTAGAGGCATGTGCACGTAGTTGACGGTGTTCTAAGGCCATGATGCAAAGGAAAACGACTTGGGACGTCGTAGTCCATTGAGACTGGAAGGACTAGACCAATGGTAACTGGCCTGGGCGCGTGGAACCTCGTGATTTACGTGTAACATCTTTATTATACCGTAAAAGTAGGTATTATAGTCTTTAGAAGCTGGTACACGTAGTTGACGATGTTCTAAAGCTATAACGTCAAGGAAAACGACTTGGAACGTCGTAGTCCATTGAGAGTGGACCAATGGTAACCTGCGCAGGCACGAGGAACCACGGGATTTACGTGTAACACCTTTATTAGACCGCAAAAGGCCGTATTACAGTCTTTAGAGACCGGTATACGTAGTTGACGGTGTTCTAAAGTTATAGTGGCAAGGAAAACGACTTGGAACGTCGTAGTCCATTGAGAGTGGAAGGACTAGACCAATGGTAACCTGCACAGGCACGTGGAATAACGTGATTTACTTGTAAGGCCTTTATTAGGTCACAAAGGGTCATATTACAGCGTTTAAAGGTCTGTGCACGTAGTTGACGGTGTTCTAAAGCTTTAGCGTCAAGGAAAATAACTTGGAACGTCGTAGTCCATTGAGAGTGGAAGGATTAGACCAATGGTAACCTGCGCAGGCACGTGGAACCACGTGATTTACGTGTAACACCTATATTAGACCGCAAAATGCCGTATTACAGCCTTTAGAGACCGGTACACGTAGTTGACGGTGTTTTAAACCTACAGCATCAAGGAAAACGACTTGGAACGTCGTAGTTCATTGAGAGTGGAAGGACTAGACCAGTGGTAACCTGTGCAGGCACGTTGAACCACGTGATTTTCGTGTAACACCTTTATTAGACCGCAAAAGGCCGTATGACAGCCTTTAGAGGCCGGTACACACAGTTGACGGTATTCTAAAGCTATAGCGTAAAGGAAAACGACTTGAAATGTCCTAGTCCAATGAGAGTGGAAGGACTAGACCAATGGTAACCAGCGCAGGCACGTGGAACCACGTGATTTACGTGTAACACCTTTATTAGACCGCAAAAGGCCGTATTATAGCCTTTATAGGACGGTACACGTAGTTGTCGGTGTTCTAAACCTATCGCGTCCAGGAAAACGACTTGGAGCGTCGTAGTCCATTGAGAATGGAAGGACTAGACCAATGGTAACCTGCGAAGGCACGTGGAGCAACGTGATTTATGTGTAACACCTTTATTACACCGCAAAAGGCCGTATTACAGCCTTTAGAGGCCGGTACACGTAGTTGACGGTGTTCTAAATCTATAGCGTCAAGGAAAACGACTTGGAACGTCGTACTCCTTTGAGAGTGGAAGGACTAGACCAATGGTAACCAGCGCAGGCACGTGGAACCACGTGATTTACGTGTAACACCTTTATTAGACCGCAAAAGGCCGTATTATAGCCTTTATAGGACGGTACACGTAGTTGTCGGTGTTCTAAACCTATCGCGTCCAGGAAAACGACTTGGAGCGTCGTAGTCCAATGAGAGTGGAAGGACTAGACCAATGGTAACCTGCACAGGCACGTTGAACCACGTGATTTACGTGTAACACCTTTATTAGACCACAAAATGCCGTATTGAAGTCTTTAGAAGCCGGTATACGTAGTTGACGGTGTTCTAAGGCCATGACGTCAAGGAAAACGACTTTGGACGTCGTAGTCCATTGTCAAGGAAAACGCATTGAAACGTCGTAGTCCATTGAGAGTGGAAGGACTAGACCAATGGTAACTTGCCTGGGCGCGTGAAACCACGTGAATCACGTGTAACACCTTCATTATACCGCAAAAGGCCTTATTACAGTCTTTAGAGGCCGGTGCACCTAGTTGACGGTGTTCTAAGGCCATGACGTCAAGGAAAACGACTTGGAACGTCGTAGTCCATTGAGAGTGGAAGGACTAGAGCAATGGTAACCTGCGCAGGCACGTTGAATAACGTGATTTACTTGTAAGGCCTTTATTAGGTGACAAAGGGTCATATTACAGCGTTTAAAGGCCTGTGCACCTAGTTGACGCTGTTCTAAAGCTTTAGCGTCAAGGAAAACTACTTGGAACGTCATAGTCCATTGAGGGTGGAAGGATTACACCAATGGTAACCTGCGCAGGCACGTGGAACCACGTGATTTACGTGTAACACATTTATTAGACCGCAAAAGGCCGTATTACAGCCCTTAGAGCCGGTATACGTAGTTGACGGTGTTCTAAAGCTTTAGCGTCAAGGAAAACGACTTGGGACGTCGTAGTCCATTGAGACTGGAAGGACTAGACCAATAGTAACTTGCCTGGGCGCGTGGAACCACGTGATTTACGTGTAACACCTTTATTAGGCGACAAAATGTCATATTACAGCCTTTAGAGGACTGTGCACGTAGTTGACGGTGTTCTAAGGCCATGACGCAAAGGAAAATGACTTGGAACGTCGTAGTCTATTGAGACTGGAAGGATTAGACCAATGGTAACTTACCTGGGCGCGTGGAACCACGGGATTTACGTGTAACACCTTTATTAGACCGCAAAAAGCCGTATTGCAGTGTTTAGAGGCCGGTATACGTAGTTGACGGTGTTCTAAGGCCTTGACGTCAAGGAAAACGACTTGGGACGTCGTAGTCCATTGAGAGTGGAAGGACTAGACCAATGGTAACCGGCGCAGCAACGTGGAACCACGTGATTTACGTGTAACACTTTTATTAGACCGCAAAAGGTCATATTACAGCCTTTAGAGGTCTGTGCACGTAGTTGACGGTGTTCTAAGGCCATGACGCAAAAGAAAACGACTTGGGACGTCGTAGTCCATTGAGACTGGAAGGACTAGACCAATGGTAGCTTGTCTGGGCTCGTGGAACCACGTGATTTACGTGTAATACCTTTATTAGACCGCAAAAAGTCATATTACAGCGTTTATAGGCCTGTGCACGTAATTGACGGTGTTCTAAGGCCATGACGCAAAGGAAAACGACTTGGTACGTCGTAGTCCATTGAGAGTGCAAGAACTAGACCAATGGTAACTTGCCTGGGCGCGTGGAACGACGTGACTTACGTGTAACACCTTTATTAGGCGACAAAAGGTCATATTACATCCTTTAGAGGCCTGTGCACGTAGTTGACGGTGTTCTAAGGCCATGACGTCAAGGAAAACGACTTGGGACGTCGTAGTCCATTGAGAGTGGAAGGACTAGACCAATGGTAACCTGCGCAGGCACGTGGAACCACGTGATTTACGTGTAACATATTTATTAGACAGCAAAAGCCCGTATTACAGCATTTAGAGGCCGGTACACGTAGTTGACGGTGTTCTAAACCCTTAGCGTCAAAGAAAACGCATTGAAACGTCGTAGTCCATTGAGAGTGGAAGGACTAGACCAATGGTAACTTGCCTGGGCGCGTGAAACCACGTGATTTACGTTTAACACCTTTATTATACCGCAAAAGGCCTTATTACAGTCTTTAGAGGCCGGTACACCTAGTTAACGGTGTTCTAAGGCCATGACGTCAAGGAAAACGACTTGGAACGTCGTAGTCCATTGAGAGTGGAAGGACTAGACCAATGGTAACCTGCGCAGGCACGTTATATAACGTGATTTACTTGTAAGGCCTTTATTAGGTGACAAAGGGTCATATTACAGCGTTTAAAGGCCTGTGCACGTAGTTGACGGTGTTCTAAAGCTTTAGCGTCAAGGAAAACTATTTGGAACGTCTTAGTCCATTGAGAGTGGAAGGATTACACCAATGGTAACCTGCGCAGGCACGTGGAACAACGTGATTTACGTGTAACACCTTTATTAGACCGCAAAAGGCCGTATTGAAGTCTTTAGAAGCCGGTATACGTAGTTGACGGTGTTCTAAGGCCATGACGTCAAGGAAAACAACGTGGGACGTCGTAGTCCATTGAGAGTGGAAGGACTAGACCAATGGTAACACGCGCAGGTACGTGGAACAACGTGATTTACGTGTAAGACCTTTATTAGACCGCAAAAGGCCGTATTACAGACTTTAGAGGCCGGTACACGTAGTTGACGGTGTTCTACAGCTATAGCGTCTAGGAAAACAACTTGGAACGTCGTAGTCCATTGAGAGTGGAAGGACTAGACCAATGGTAACCTGCGCAGGCACGTAGAACCACGTCATTTACGTGTAAAACCTTTATTAGACCGCAAAAGGTCATTTTACAGCCTTTAGAGGCCTGTGCACGTAGTTGACGGTGTTCTAAGGACATGACGCAAAGGAAAACGACTTGGCACGTCGTAGTCCATTGAGACTGGAAGGACTAGACCAATGGTAACTTGCCTGGGCGCGTGAAACCACGTAATTTACATGTAACACCTTTATTATACCGCAAAAGGCCTTATTACAGTCTTTAGAGGCCGGTACACCTAGTTGACGGTGTTCTAAGGCCATAACGTCAAGGAAAACGACTTGGAACGTCGTAGTCCATTGAGAGTGGAAGGACTAGACCAATGGTAACCTGCGCAGGCACGTTGAATAACGTGATTTACTTGTAAGGCCTTTATTAGGTGACAAAGGGTCATATTACAGCGTTTAAAGGTCTGTGCACGTAGTTGACGGTGTTCTAAAGCTTTAGCGTCAAGGAAAACTACTTGGAACGATGTAGTCCATTGAGAGTGGAAGGATTAGACCAATGGTAACCTGCGCAGGCACGTGGAACCACGTGATTTACGTGTAACACCTATATTAGACCGCAAAATGCCGTATTACAGCCTTTAGAGACCAGTACACGTAGTTGACGGTGTTCTAAACCTACAGCATCAAGGAAAACGACTTGGAACGTCGTAGTTCATTGAGAGTGGAAGGACTAGACCAGTGGTAACCTGCGCAGGCACGTTGAACCACGTGATTTTCGTGTAACACCTTTATTATACCGTAAAAGGCCGTATTATAGTCTTTAGAGGCTGGTACACGTAGTTGACGGAGTTCTAAAGCTATAACGTCAAGGAAAACGACTTGAAACGTCGTAGTCCATTGCAACTGGAAGGACTAGACCAATGTTAACTTACCTGGGCCCGTGGAACCTTGTGATTTACGTGTAACACCTTTATTATACCGTAAAAGGCCGTATTATAGTCTTTAGAGGCTGAGACATGTAGTTGACGGTGTTCTAAAGCTATAACGTCAAGGAAAACGACTTGGAACGTCGTAGTCCATTGAGAGTGGAAGGACTAGACCAATGGTAACCTGCGCAGGCACGTGGAACCACGTGATTTACGTGTAAGGCATTTATTAGGCGACAAAAGGTCATATTACAGCCTTTATAGGCCTGTGCACGTAGTTGACAGTGTTCTAAAGCTTTAGCGTCAGGGAAAACGACTTGGAACGTCGTAGTCCATTGAGAGTGGAAGGACTAGACCAATGATAAACTGCGAAGGCACGTGGAGCAACGTCATTTACGTGTAACACCTTTATTACAACGCAAAAGGCCGTATTACAGCCTTTAGACGCCGGTACACGTAGTTGACGGTGTTCTAAATTTATAGCGTAAAGGAAAATGACTTGCAACGTCGCAGTCCATTGAGAGTGGAAGGACTAGACCAATG
Source organism: Hydractinia echinata (assembly GCA_030067915.1). NCBI lineage: Eukaryota > Metazoa > Cnidaria > Hydrozoa > Anthoathecata > Hydractiniidae > Hydractinia > Hydractinia echinata. The sequence continues at coordinate 109,898 of JASGCC010000382.1, read as the reverse complement.
GTAACCTGCGAAGGCACGTGGAGCAACGTCATTTACGTGTAACACCTTTATTACAACGCAAAAGGCCGTATTACCGTCTTTAGAGGCCGATATACGTAGTTGACGGTGTTCTAAGGCCATGACGTCAAGGAAAACGACTTGGAACGTCGTAGTCCATTGAGAGTGGAAGGACTAGACCGATGGTAACCTGCGCAGGCACGTGGAACCACATGATTTACGTGTAAGGCCTTTATTAGGTGACAAAGGGTCTTATTGCAGCCTTTAGAGGCCGCTACACGTAGTTGACGGTGTTCTAAACCTATGGCGCAAAGGAAAACGACTTGGAACGTCGTAGTCAATTGACAGTGGAAAGACTAGACCAATGGTAACCTGCGCAGGCACGTGGAACCACGTGATTTACGTGTAACACCTTTATTAGACCGCAAAATGCCGTATTACAGCCTTTGGAGGCCGGTACACGTAGTTGACGGTGTTCTAAACCTATGGCGTCAAGGAAAAGGACTTGGGACGTCGTAGTCTATTGAGAGTGGAAGGACTAGACCAATGGTAACCTTCGCAGGCACGTAGAACCACGTGATTTACGTGTAAGGCATTTATTAGGGGACAAAAGGTCATATTACAGCCTTTAGAGGCATGTGCACGTAGTTGACGGTGTTCTAAGGCCATGATGCAAAGGAAAACGACTTGGGACGTCGTAGTCCAGTGAGACTGGAAGGACTAGACCAATGGTAACTGGCCTGGGCGCGTGGAACCTCGTGATTTACGTGTAACATCTTTATTATACCGTAAAAGTCCGTATTATAGTCTTTAGAAGCTGGTACACGTAGTTGACGATGTTCTAAAGCTATAACGTCAAGGAAAACGACTTGGAACGTCGTAGTCCATTGAGAGTGGACCAATGGTAACCTGCGCAGGCACGAGGAACCACGGGATTTACGTGTAACACCTTTATTAGACCGCAAAAGGCCGTATTACAGTCTTTAGAGACCGGTATACGTAGTTGACGGTGTTCTAAAGTTATAGTGGCAAGGAAAACGACTTGGAACGTCGTAGTCCATTGAGAGTGGAAGGACTAGACCAATGGTAACCTGCACAGGCACGTGGAATAACGTGATTTACTTGTAAGGCCTTTATTAGGTCACAAAGGGTCATATTACAGCGTTTAAAGGTCTGTGCACGTAGTTGACGGTGTTCTAAAGCTTTAGCGTCAAGGAAAATAACTTGGAACGTCGTAGTCCATTGAGAGTGGAAGGATTAGACCAATGGTAACCTGCGCAGGCACGTGGAACCACGTGATTTACGTGTAACACCTATATTAGACCGCAAAATGCCGTATTACAGCCTTTAGAGACCGGTACACGTAGTTGACGGTGTTTTAAACCTACAGCATCAAGGAAAACGACTTGGAACGTCGTAGTTCATTGAGAGTGGAAGGACTAGACCAGTGGTAACCTGTGCAGGCACGTTGAACCACGTGATTTTCGTGTAACACCTTTATTAGACCGCAAAAGGCCGTATGACAGCCTTTAGAGGCCGGTACACACAGTTGACGGTATTCTAAAGCTATAGCGTAAAGGAAAACGACTTGAAATGTCCTAGTCCAATGAGAGTGGAAGGACTAGACCAATGGTAACCTGCGCAGGCACGTGGAACCACGTGATTTACGTGTAAGGCATTTATTAGGCAACAAAAGGTCATATTACAGCATTTAGAGGTCTGTGCACGTAGTTGACAGTGTTCTAAGGCCATGACGCAAAGGAATACGACTTGGGACGTCGCACTCCATTGACAGTGGAGGGGCTAGACCGATGGTAACCTGCGCAGGCACGTGGAACCACGTGATTTACGTGTAAGGCCTTTATTAGGTGACAAAGGGTCTTATTGCAGCCTTTAGAGGCCGGTACACGTAGTTGACGGTGTTCTAAGGCCATGACGCAAAGGAAAACGACTTGGGACGTCGTAGTCCATTGAGACTGGAAGGACTAGACCAATGGTAACTTCCCTGGGCCCGTGGAACCACGGGATTTACGTGTAACACCTTTATTAGACCGCAAAAGGCGGTATTACAGTTTTAGAGGCCGGTATACGTAGTTGACGGTGTTCTAAAGCTATAGCGTCAGGAAAAACGACTTGGAACGTCGTAGTCCATTGAGAGTGGAAGGACTAGACCAATGGTAACCTGCGCAGGCACGTGGAGTAACGTGATTTACTTGTAAGGCCCTTATTAGGTGACAAAGGGTCATATTACAGCGTTTAATGGCCTGTGCACGTAGTTGACAGTGTTCTAAAGCTTTAGCGTCAAGGAAAACGACTTGGAACGTCGTAGTCTATTGAGAGTGGAAGGACTAGATCAATGGTAACCTGCGAAGTCACGTGGAGCAACGTCATTTACGTGTAACACCTTTATTACAACGCAAAAGGCCGTATTACATCCTTTAAAGGCCGATACACGTAGTTGACGGTGTTCTAAATTGATAGCGTAAAGGAAAACGACTTGGAACGTCGTAGTCCATTGAGAGTGGAAGGACTAGACCAATGGTAACCTGCGAAGGCACGTGGAGCAACGTCATTTACGTGTAACAAATTTTTTACAACGCAAAAGGCCGTATTAAAGAGCTTAGAGGGCGGTACACGTAGTTGACGGTGTTCTAAATCTATAGCGTCAAGGAAAACGACTTGGAACGTCGTAGTCCATTGAGTGTGGAAGGACTAGACCAATGGTAACCTGCGCAGGCACGTGGAATAACGTGATTCACTTGTAAGCCTTTTATTAGGTGACAAAGGGTCATATTAGAGCCTTTAAAGACCTGTGCACGTAGTTGACGGTGCTATAAAGCTTTAACGTCAAGGAAAATGACTTGGAACGTCGTAGTCCATTGAGAGTGGAAGGATTAGACCAATGGTAACCTGCGCAGGCACGTGGAACCACGTGATTTACGTGTAACACCTTTATTAGACCGCAAAAGGCCGTATTACAGCCTTTAGAGGGCGGTACACGTAGTTGACGGTGTTCGAAACCTATGGCATCAAGGAAAACGTCTTGGGACGTCGTAGTCCATTGAGAGTGGAAGGACTAGACCGATGGTAACCTGCGCAGGCACTTGGAACCACGTGATATACGTGTAAGGCCTTTATTAGGTGACAAAGGGTCTTATTACAGCCTTTAGAGGACGGTACACGTAGTTGATGGTGTTAGAAACTTATGGCGTCAAGGAAAAACACTTGGGACGTCGTTGTCTATTGAGAGTGGAAGGACTAGACCAATTGTAACTTGCGCAGGCACGTGGAACCACGTTATTTACGTGTAAGGCATTTATTAGGCGACAAAAGGTCATATTACAGCCTTTAGAGGCCTGTTGACGTAGTTGACGGTGTTCTGAGGCCATGACGCAAAGGAAAATGACTTGGGACGTCGTAGTCCATTGAGACTGGAAGGATTAGACCAATGGTAACTTGCCTGGGCGCGTGGAACCACGGGATTTACGTGTAGCACCTTTATTAGACCGCAAAAGGCCGTATTGCAGTCTTTAGAGGCCGGTATACGTAGTTGACGGTGTTCTAACGCCATGACGTCAAGGAAAACTACTTGGAGCGTCGTAGTCCATTGAGAGTAGAAGGACTAGACCAGTGGTAACCTGCGCAGGCATGTAGAACCACGTGAATTTCGTGTAACACCTTTATTATACCGCAAAAAGCCGTATGACAGCCTTTAGAGGGGGGTATACGTAGTTGACGGTATTCTAAAGCTATAGCGTAAAGGAAAACGACTTGGGACGTCGTAGTCCATTGAGAGTGGAAGGACTAGACCGATGGTAACCTGCGCAGGCACGTGGAACCACGTGATTTACGTGTAACACCTTTATTAGACCGCAAAATGCCGTATTACAGCCTTTGGTGGCCGGTACACGTAGTTGACGGTGTTCTAAACCTATGGCGTCAAGGAAAAGGACTTGGGACGTCGTAGTCCATTGAGAGTGGAAGGACTAGACCAATGGTAACTTGCGCAGGCACGTGGAACCCCGTGATTTACGTGTAAGGCATTTATTAGGCGACAAAAGGTCATATTACAGCATTTAGAGGCATGTGCACGTAGTTGACGGTGTTCTAAGGCCATGACGCAAAGGAAAACGACTTGGGACGTCGTAGTCCATTGAGATTGGAAGGATTAGACCAGTGGTAACTTGCCTGGGCGCGTGGAACCTCGTGATTTACGTGTAACACCTTTATTATACTGTAAAAGGCCGCATTATAGTCTTTAGAAGCTGGTACACGTAGTTGACGGTGTTCTAAAGCTATAGCGTCAAAGAAAACGACTTGGAACGTGGTAGTCCATTGAGAGTGGACCAATGGTAACCTGCGCAGGCACGTGGAACTACGTGATTTACGTGTAACACCTTTATTAAACCGCAAAAGGCCGTATTACAGCCTTTAGAGGCCGGTACACGTAGTTGACGCTGTTCTAAACCTATGGCGTCAAGGAAAACGACTTGGAACGTCGTAGTCCATTGAGTGTGGAAGGACTAGACCAATGGTAACCTGCGCCGGCACGTGGAATAACGTGATTCACTTGTAAGCCTTTTATTAGGTGACAAAGGGTCATATTAGAGCCTTTAAAGACCTGTGCACGTAGTTGACGGTGTTATAAAGCTTTAACGTCAAGGAAAATGACTTGGAACGTCGTAGTCCATTGAGAGTGGAAGGGCTAGACCAATGGTAACTTGCCTGGGCGCGTGGAACCACGTGATTTACGTGTAACACCTTTATTAGACCGCAAAAGGCCGTATTACAGTCTTTAGAGGCCGGTACACGTAGTTGACGGTGTTCTAAGGCCATGACGTCATGGAAAACGACTTGGGGCGTCGTAGTCCATTGAGAGTGGAAGGACTAGACCAATGGTAGCTGGCCTGGGCGCGTGGAACCTCGTGATTTACGTGTAACATCTTTATTATACTGTAAAAGGCCGTATTATAGTCTTTAGAAGCTGGTACACGTAGTTGACGGTGTTCTAAAGCTATCGCGTCAAAGAAAACGACTTGGAACGTGGTAGTCCATTGAGAGTGGACCAATGGTAACCTGCGCAGGCACGTGGAACTACGTGATTTACGTGTAACACCTTTATTAAACCGCAAAAGGCCGTATTACAGCCTTTAGAGGCCGGTACTCGTAGTTGACGCTGTTCTAAACCTATGGCGTCAAGGAAAACGACTTGGAACGTCGTAGTCCATTGAGAGTGGAAGGACTAGACCAATGGTAACCTGCGCAGGCACGTGGAACGACGTGATTTACGTGTAACACCTTTATTAGACGACAAAAATTCATATTACAGCCTTTAGAGGCCTATGCACGTAGTTGACGGTATTCTAAGGCCATGACGCAAAGGAAAACGACTTGGGACGTCGTAGTCCATTGAGACTGGAAGGGCTAGACCAATGGTAACTTGCCTGGGCGCGTAAAACCACGTGATTTACGTGTAACACCTTTATTAGACCGCAAAAGGCCGTATTACAGTCTTTAGAGGCCGGTACACGTAGTTGACGGTGTTCTAAGGCCATGACGTCATGGAAAACGACTTGGGGCGTCGTAGTCCATTGAGAGTGGAAGGACTAGACCAATGGTAGCTGGCCTGGGCGCGTGGAACCTCGTGATTTACGTGTAACATCTTTATTATACCGTAAAAGTCCGTATTATAGTCTTTAGAAGCTGTTACACGTAGTTGACGATGTTCTAAAGCTATAACGTCAAGGAAAACGACTTGGAACGTCGTAGTCCATTGAGAGTGGACCAATGGTAACCTGCGCAGGCACGTGGAACCACGTGATTTACGTGTAACACCTTTATTAGACCGCAAAAGGCCGTATTACAGCCTTTAGAGGCCGGTACACGTAGTTGACGCTGTTCTAAACCTATGGCGTCAAAGAAAACGACTTCGGACGACGTAGTCCATTGAGAGTGGAAGGACTAGACCAATGGTAACCTGCGCAGGCACGTGGAACCACGTGACTTACGTGTAAGGCATTTATTAGGCAACAAAATGTCATATTACAGCCTTTAGAGGCCTGTACACGTAGTTGACGGTGTTCTAAGGCCATGACACAAAGAAAAATGACTTGGGACGTCTTAGTCCATTGAGACTGGAAGGACTAGACCAATGGTAACTTGCCTGGGCGGGTGGAACCACGGGATTTACGTGTAACACCTTTATTAGACCGCAAAAGGCCGTATTACAGTCTTTAGAGACCGGTATACGTAGTTGACGGTGTTCTAAAGTTATAGCGGCAAGGAAAACGACTTGGAACGTCGTAGTCCATTGAGAGTGGAAGGACTAGACCAATGGTAACCTGCGCAGGCACGTGGAATAACGTGATTTACTTGTAAGGCCTTTATTAGGTCACAAAGGGTCATATTACAGCGTTTAAAGGCCTGTGCACGTAGTTGACGGTGTTCTAAAGCTTTAGCGTCAAGGAAAATAACTTGGAACGTCGTAGTCCATTGAGAGTGGAAATATTAGACCAATGGTAACCTGCGCAGGCACGTGGAACCACGTGATTTACGTGTAACACCTATATTAGACCGCAAAATGCCGTATTACAGCCTTTAGAGACCGGTACACGTAGTTGACGGTGTTCTAAGCCTACAGCGTCAAGGAAAACGACTTGGAACGTCGTAGTTCATTGCGAGTGGAAGGACTAGACCAGTGGTAACCTGCGCAGGCACGTTGAACCACGTGATTTTCGTGTGACACCTTTATTAGACCGCAAAAGGCCGTATGACAGCCTTTAGAGGCCGGTACACACAGTTGACGGTATTCTAAAGCTATAGCGTAAAGGAAAACAACTTGAAATGTCCTAGTCCAATGAGAGTGGAAGGACTAGACCAATGGTAACCTGCGCAGGCACGTGGAACCACGTGATTTACGTGTAAGGCATTTATTAGGCAACAAAAGGTCATATTACAGCATTTAGAGGTCTGTGCACGTAGTTGACGGTGTTCTAAGGCCATGACGCAAAGGAATACGACTTGGGACGTCGCACTCCATTGAGAGTGGAGGGACAAGACCGATGGTAACCTGCGCAGGCACGTGGAACCACGTGATTTACGTGTAAGGCCTTTATTAGGTGACAAGGGGTCTTATTGCAGCATTTAGAGGCCGGTACACGTAGTTGACGGTGTTCTAAGGCCATGACGCAAAGGAAAACGACTTGGGACGTCGTAGTCCATTGAGACTGGAAGGACTAGACCAATGGTAACTTCCCTGGGCCCGTGGAACCACGGGATTTACGTGTAACACCTTTATTAGACCGCAAAAGGCGGTATTACAGTCTTTAGAGGCCGGTATACGTAGTTGACGGTGTTCTAAAGCTATAGCGTCAGGAAAAACGACTTGGAACGTCGTAGTCCATTGAGAGTGGAAGGACTAGACCAATGGTAACCTGCGCAGGCACGTGGAGTAACGTGATTTACTTGTAAGGGCCTTATTAGGTGACAAAGGGTCATATTACAGCGTTTAATGGCCTGTGCACGTAGTTGACAGTGTTCTAAAGCTTTAGCGTCAAGGAAAACGACTTGGAACGTCGTAGTCTATTGAGAGTGGAAGGACTAGATCAATGGTAACCTGCAAAGGCACGTGGAGCAACGTCATTTACGTGTAACACCTTTATTACAACGCAAAAGGCCGTATTACATCCTTTAAAGGCCGATACACGTAGTTGACGGTGTTCTAAATTGATAGCGTAAAGGAAAACGACTTGGAACGTCGTAGTCCATTGAGAGTGGAAGGACTAGACCAATGGTAACCTGCGAAGGCACGTGGAGCAACGTCATTTACGTGTAACACCTTTATTACAACGCAAAAGGCCGTATTAAAGAGTTTAGAGGGCGGTACACGTAGTTGACGGTGTTCTAAATCTATAGCGTAAAGGAAAACGACTTGGAACGTCGTAGTCCATTGAGACTGGAAGGACTAGACCAATGGTAACTTGCGCAGGCACGTGGAACCCCGTGATTTACGTGTATGGCATTTATTAGACAACAAAAGGTCATATTACAGCCTTTAGAGGCCTGTGCACGTAGTTGACGGTGTTCTAAGGCCATCACGCAAAAGAAAATGACTTGGGACGTCGTAATCCATGGAGACTGGAAGGACTAGACCAATGGTAACTTGTCTGGGCGCGTGGAACCACGGGATTTACGTGTAACACCTTTATTAGACCGCAAAAGGCCTTATTATAGTCTTTAGAAGCTGGTACGCGTAGTTGACGGTGTTCTAAAGCTATAGCGTCAAGGAAAACGCTTGGAACGTCGTAGTCCATTGAGAGTGGACTAATGGTAACCTGCGCAGGCACGTGGAACCACGTGATTTACGTGTAACACCTTTATGAGACCGCAAAAGGCCGTATTACAGCCTTTAGAGGCCGGTACACGTAGTTGACGCTGTTCTAAACCTATGGCGTCAAGGAAAACGACTTGGGACGTCGTAGTCCATTGAGAGTGGAAGGACTAGACCAATGGTAACCTGCGCAGGCACGTGGAACCACGTGATTTACGTGTAAGGCATTTATTAGGCAACAAAAGTCATATTACAGCCTTTAGAGGCCTGTGCACGTAGTTGACAGTGTTCTAAGGCCATGACGTCATGGCAAACGACTTGGAACGTCGTAGTCCATTGCGACTGGAAGGACTAGACCAATGGTAACTTACCTGGGCCCGTGGAACCTCGTGATTTACGTGTAACACCTTTATTAGACCGCAAATGGCCGTATGACAGCCTTTAGAGGCCTGTGCACGTAGTTGACGGTGTTCTAAGGCCATGACGCAAAGGAAAACGACTTGGGACGTCGTCGTCTATTGAGACTGGAAGGGTTAGACCAATGGTAACTTGCCTGGGCGCGTGGAACCGCGTGATTTACGTGTAACACCTTTATTAGACCGCAAAAGGCCGTATTACAGTCTTTAGAGGCCGGTACACGTAGTTGACGGTGTTCTAAATCTATAGCGTCAAGAAAAACGAATTGGAACGTCGTAGTCCATTGAGAGTGGAAGGACTAGACCAATGGTAACCTGCGCAGGCACGTGGAACCACGTGATTTACGTGTAACACCTTTATTAGACCGCAAATGGCCGTATTATAGCCTTTAGAGGCCGGTACACGTAGTTGACGGCGTTCTAAACCTATGGCGTCCAGGAAAAGGTCTTGGAGCGTCGTAGTCCATTGAGAGTGGAAGGACTAGACCAGTCGTAACCTGCGCAGGCACGTTGAACCACGTGATTTTCGTGTAACACCTTTATTAGACCGCAAAAGGCCGTATGACAGCCTTTAGAGGCCGGTACACGTAGTTGACGGTATTCTAAAGCTATAGCGTAAAGGAAAACAACTTGAAATGTCGTAGTCCATTGATAATGGAAGGACTAGACCAGTTGTAACCTGCGCAGGCACGTTGAACCACGTGATTTTCGTGTAACACCTTTATTAGACCGCAAAAGGTCATATTACAGCATTTAGAGGCCTGTGCACGTAGTTGACGGTGTTTTAAGGCCAGGACGCAAAGGAATACGACTTGGGACGTCGTAGTCCATTGAGAGTGGAAGGACTAGACCGATGGTAACCTGCGCAGGCACGTGGAACCACGTGATTTACGTGTAAGGCTTTTATTAGGTGACAAAGGGTCTTATTGCAGCCTTTAGAGGCCGGTACACGTAGTTGACGGTGTTCTAAACCTATGGCGTCAAGGAAAAGGACTTGGGACGTCTTAGTCCTATGAGAGTGGAAGGACTAGACCAATGGTAAACTGCGCAGGTACGAGGAACCACGTGATTTACGTGCAAGGCATTTATTAGGCGACAAAAGGTCATATTACAGCCTTTAGAGGCATGTGCACGTAGTTGACGGTGTTCTAAGGCCATGACGCAAAGGAAAACAACTTGGGACGTCGTAGTCCATTGAGACTGGAAGGACTAGACCAATGGTAACTTACCTGGGCCCGTGGTACCTCGTGATTTACGTGTAACACCTTTATTATACCGTAAAAGGCCGTATTATAGTCTTTAGAGGCTGGTACACGTAGTTGACAGTGTTCTAAGGCCATGACGTCAAGGAAAACGACTTGGGACGTCGTAGTCCATTGTGAGTGGAAGAACTAGACCGATGGTAACCTTCGCAGGCACGTGGAACCACGTGATTTACGTGTAAGGCATTTATTAGGCGACAAAAGGTCATATTACAGCCTTTAGAGGCATGTGCACGTAGTTGACGGTGTTCTAAGGCCATGACGCAAAGGAAAACAACTTGGGACGTCGTAGTCCATTGAGACTGGAAGGACTAGACCAATGGTAACTGGCCTGGGCGCGTGGAACCGCGTGATTTACGTGTAACACCTTTATTATACCGTAAAAGTCCGTATTATAGTCTTTAGAAGCTGGTACACGTAGTTGACGTTGTTCTAAAGCTATAACGTCAAGGAAAACGACTTGGAACGTCGTAGTCCAGTGAGAGTGGACCAATGGTAACCTGTGCAAGCACGTGGAACCACGTGATTTACGTGTAAGGCATTTATTAGGCAACAAAAGGTCATATTACAGCATTTAAAGGCCTGTGCACGTAGTTGACGGTGTTTTAAGGCCGTGACGCAAAGGAATACGACTTGGGACGTCGTAGTCCATTGAGAGTGGAAGGACTAGACCGATGGTAACCTGCGCAGGCACGTGGAACCACGTGATTTACGTGTAAGGCCTTTATTAGGTGACAAAGGGTCTTATTGCAGGCTTTAGAGGCCGGTACACGTAGTTGACGGTGTTCTAAACCTATAGCGTCTAGGAAAAGGGTATGGGACGTCGTAGTCCATTGAGAGTGGAAGGACTAGACCAATGGTAAACTGCGCAGGCACGTGGAACCACGTGATTTACGTGCAAGGCATTTATTAGGCGACAAAAGGTCATATTACAGCCTTTAGAGGCATGTGCACGTAGTTGACGGTGTTCTAAGGCCATGACGCAAAGGAAAACGACTTGGGACGTCGTAGTCCATTGAGACTGGAAGGATTAGACCAATGGTAACTTGCCTGGGCGCGTGGAACCACGGGATTTACGTGTAACACCTTTATTAGACCGCAAAAGGCCGTATTGCAGTCTTTAGAGGCCGGTATACGTAGTTGACGGTGTTCTAACGCCATGACGTCAAGGAAAACGACTTGGGACGTCGTAGTCCATTGAGAGTGGAAGGACTAGACCGATGGTAACCTGCGCAGGCACGTGGAACCACGTGATTTACGAGTAACACCTTTATTAGACCGCAAAATGCCGTATTACAGCCTTTGGTGGCCGGTACACGTAGTTGACGGTGTTCTAAACCTATGGCGTCAAGGAAAAGGACTTGGGACGTCGTAGTCCATTGAGAGTGGAAGGACTAGACCAATGGTAACTTGCGCAGGCACGTGGAACCCCGTGATTTACGTGTAAGGCATTTATTAGGCGACAAAAGGTCATATTACAGCATTTAGAGGCATGTGCACGTGGTTGACGGTGTTCTAAGGCCATGACGCAAAGGAAAACGACTTGGGACGTCGTAGTCCATTGAGATTGGAAGGACTAGGCCAGTGGTAACTTGCCTGGGCGCGTGGAACCTCGTGATTTACGTGTAACACCTTTATTATACTGTAAAAGGCGGCATTATGGTCTTTAGAAGCTGGTACACGTAGTTGACGGTGTTCTAAAGCTATAGCGTCAAAGAAAACGACTTGGAACGTGGTAGTCCATTGAGAGTGGACCAATGGTAACCTGCGCAGGCACGTGGAACTACGTGATTTACGTGTAACACCTTTATTAAACCGCAAAAGGCCGTATTACAGCCTTTAGAGGCCGGTACACGTAGTTGACGCTGTTCTAAACCTATGGCGTCAAGGAAAACGACTTGGAACGTCGTAGTCCATTGAGTGTGGAAGGACTAGACCAATGGTAACCTGCGCCGGCACGTGGAATAACGTGATTCACTTGTAAGCCTTTTATTAGGTGACAAAGGGTCATATTAGAGCCTTTAAAGACCTGTGCACGTAGTTGACGGTGTTATAAAGCTTTAACGTCAAGGAAAATGACTTGGAACGTCGTAGTCCCATTGAGAGTGGAAGGATTAGACCAATGGTAACCTGCGCAGGCACGTGGAACCACGTGATTTACGTGTAACACCTTTATTAGACCGCAAAAGGCCGCATTACAGCCTTTAGAGGGCGGTACACGTAGTTGACGGTGTTCGAAACCTATGGCGTCAAGGAAAACGTCTTGGGACGTCGTAGTCCATTGAGAGTGGAAGGACTAGACCGATGGTAACCTGCGCAGGCACCTGGAACCACGTGATATACGTGTAAGGCCTTTATTAGGTGACAAAGGGTCTTATTACAGCCTTTAGAGGACGGTACACGTAGTTGATGGTGTTAGAAACCTATGGCGTCAAGGAAAAAGACTTGGGACGTCGTTGTCCATTGAGAGTGGAAGGACTAGACCAATTGTAACTTGCGCAGGCACGTGGAACCACGTTATTTACGTGTAAGGCATTTATTAGGCGACAAAAGGTCATATTACAGCCTTTAGAGGCCTGTGCACGTAGTTGACGGTGTTCTGAGGCCATGACGCAAAGGAAAATGACTTGGGACGTCGTAGTCCATTAAGACTGGAAGGATTAGACCAATGGTAACTTGCCTGGGCGCGTGGAACCACGTGATTTACGTGTAACACCTTTATTATACCGCAAAAGGCCGTATGACAGCCTTTAGAGGGGGGTATACGTAGTTGACGGTATTCTAAAGCTATAGCGTAAAGGAAAACGACTTGGGACGTCGTAGTCCATTGAGAGTGGAAGGACTAGACCGATGGTAACCTGCGCAGGCACGTGGAACCACGTGATTTACGTGTAAGGCCTTTATTAGGTGACAAAGGGTCTTATTGCAGCCTTTAGAGGCCGGTACACGTAGTTGACGGTGTTCTAAACCTATGGCGTCAAGGAAAAGGACTTGGGACGTCGCAGTCCATTGAGAGTGGAAGGACTAGACCAATGGTAACTTGCGCAGGCACGTGGAACCCCGTGATTTACGTGTAAGGCATTTATTAGGCGACAAAAGGTCATATTACAGCATTTAGAGGCATGTGCACGTAGTTGACGGTGTTCTAAGGCCATGACGCAAAGGAAAACGACTTGGAACGTCGTAGTCCATTGAGATTGAAAGGACTAGACCAGTGGTAGCTTTCCTGGGCGCGTGGAACCTCGTGATTTACGTGTAACACCTTTATTATACTGTAAAAGGCCGCATTATAGTCTTTAGAAGCTGGTACACGTAGTTGACGGTGTTCTAAAGCTATAGCGTCAAAGAAAACGACTTGGAACGTGGTAGTCCATTGAGAGTGGACCAATGGTAACCTGCGCAGGCACGTGGAACTACGTGATTTACGTGTAACACCTTTATTAAACCGCAAAAGGCCGTATTATAGCCTTTAGAGGCCGGTACACGTAGTTGACGCTGTTCTAAACCTATGGCGTCAAGGAAAACGACTTGGAACGTCGTAGTCCATTGAGAGTGGAAGGACTAGACCAATGGTAACCTGCGCAGGCACGTGGAACGACGTGATTTACGTGTAACACCTTTATTAGACGACAAAAGGTCATATTACAGCCTTTAGAGGCCTGTGCACGTAGTTGACGGTATTCTAAGGCCATGACGCAAAGGAAAACGACTTGGGACGTCGTAGTCCATTGAGACTGGAAGGGCTAGACCAATGGTAACTTGCCTGGGCGCGTGGAACCACGTGATTTACGTGTAACACCTTTATTAGACCGCAAAAGGCCGTATTACAGTCTTTAGAGGCCGGTACACGTAGTTGACGGTGTTCTAAGGCCATGACGTCATGGAAAACGACTTGGGGCGTCGTAGTCCATTGAGAGTGGAAGGACTAGACCAATGGTAGCTGGCCTGGGCGCGTGGAACCTCGTGATTTACGTGTAACATCTTTATTATACTGTAAAAGCCCGTATTATAGTCTTTAGAAGCTGGTACACGTAGTTGACGGTGTTCTAAAGCTATCGCGTCAAAGAAAACGACTTGGAACGTGGTAGTCCATTGAGAGTGGACCAATGGTAACCTGCGCAGGCACGTGGAACTACGTGATTTACGTGTAACACCTTTATTAAACCGCAAAAGGCCGTATTACAGCCTTTAGAGGCCGGTACTCGTAGTTGACGCTGTTCTAAACCTATGGCGTCAAGGAAAACGACTTGGAACGTCGTAGTCCATTGAGAGTGGAAGGACTAGACCAATGGTAACCTGCGCAGGCACGTGGAACGACGTGATTTACGTGTAACACCTTTATTAGACGACAAAAAGTCATATTACAGCCTTTAGAGGCCTATGCACGTAGTTGACGGTATTCTAAGGCCATGACGCAAAGGAAAACGACTTGGGACGTCGTAGTCCATTGAGACTGGAAGGGCTAGACCAATGGTAACTTGCCTGGGCGCGTAAAACCACGTGATTTACGTGTAACACCTTTATTAGACCGCAAAAGGCCGTATTACAGTCTTTAGAGGCCGGTACACGTAGTTGACGGTGTTCTAAGGCCATGACGTCATGGAAAACGACTTGGGGCGTCGTAGTCCATTGAGAGTGGAAGGACTAGACCAATGGTAGCTGGCCTGGGCGCGTGGAACCTCGTGATTTACGTGTAACATCTTTATTATACCGTAAAAGTCCGTATTATAGTCTTTAGAAGCTGGTACACGTAGTTGACGATGTTCTAAAGCTATAACGTCAAGGAAAACGACTTGGAACGTCGTAGTCCATTGAGAGTGGACCAATGGTAACCTGCGCAGGCACGTGGAACCACGTGATTTACGTGTAACACCTTTATTAGACCGCAAAAGGCCGTATTACAGCCTTTAGAGGCCGGTACACGTAGTTGACGCTGTTCTAAACCTATGGCGTCAAAGAAAACGACTTCGGACGACGTAGTCCATTGAGAGTGGAAGGACTAGACCAATGGTAACCTGCGCAGGCACGTGGAACCACGTGATTTACGTGTAAGGCATTTATTAGGCAACAAAATGTCATATTACAGCCTTTAGAGGCCTGTACACGTAGTTGACGGTGTTCTAAGGCCATGACACAAAGAAAAATGACTTGGGACGTCTTAGTCCATTGAGACTGGAAGGACTAGACCAATGGTAACCTGCGCAGGCACGTGGAATAACGTGATTTACTTGTAAGGCCTTTATTAGGTCACAAAGGGTCATATTACAGCGTTTAAAGGCCTGTGCACGTAGTTGACGGTGTTCTAAAGCTTTAGCGTCAAGGAAAATAACTTGGAACGTCGTAGTCCATTGAGAGTGGAAAGATTAGCCCAATGGTAACCTGCGCAGGCACGTGGAACCACGTGATTTACGTGTAACACCTATATTAGACCGCAAAATGCCGTATTACAGCCTTTAGAGACCGGTACACGTAGTTGACGGTGTTCTAAGCCTACAGCGTCAAGGAAAACGACTTGGAACGTCGTAGTTCATTGCGAGTGGAAGGACTAGACCAGTGGTAACCTGCGCAGGCACGTTGAACCACGTGATTTTCGTGTAACACCTTTATTAGACCGCAAAAGGCCGTATGACAGCCTTTAGAGGCCGGTACACACAGTTGACGGTATTCTAAAGCTATAGCGTAAAGGAAAACGACTTGAAATGTCCTAGTCCAATGAGAGTGGAAGGACTAGACCAATGGTAACCTGCGCAGGCACGTGGAACCACGTGATTTACGTGTAAGGCATTTATTAGGCAACAAAAGGTCATATTACAGCATTTAGAGGTCTGTGCACGTAGTTGACGGTGTTCTAAGGCCATGACGCAAAGGAATACGACTTGGGACGTCGCACTCCATTGAGAGTGGAGGGACAAGACCGATGGTAACCTGCGCAGGCACGTGGAACCACGTGATTTACGTGTAAGGCCTTTATTAGGTGACAAAGGGTCTTATTGCAGCCTTTAGAGGCCGGTACACGTAGTTGACGGTGTTCTAAGGCCATGACGCAAAGGAAAAACGACTTGGGACGTCGTAGTCCATTGAGACTGGAAGGACTAGACCAATGGTAACTTCCCTGGGCCCGTGGAACCACGGGATTTACGTGTAACACCTTTATTAGACCGCAAAAGGCGGTATTACAGTCTTTAGAGGCCGGTATACGTAGTTGACGGTGTTCTAAAGCCTATAGCGTCAGGAAAAACGACTTGGAACGTCGTAGTCCATTGAGAGTGGAAGGACTAGACCAATGGTAACCTGCGCAGGCACGTGGAGTAACGTGATTTACTTGTAAGGCCCTTATTAGGTGACAAAGGGTCATATTACAGCGTTTAATGGCCTGTGCACGTAGTTGACAGTGTTCTAAAGCTTTAGCGTCAAGGAAAACGACTTGGAACGTCGTAGTCTATTGAGAGTGGAAGGACTAGATCAATGGTAACCTGCAAAGGCACGTGGAGCAACGTCATTTACGTGTAACACCTTTATTACAACGCAAAAGGCCGTATTACATCCTTTAAAGGCCGATACACGTAGTTGACGGTGTTCTAAATTGATAGCGTAAAGGAAAAACGACTTGGAACGTCGTAGTCCATTGAGAGTGGAAGGACTAGACCAATGGTAACCTGCGAAGGCACGTGGAGCAACGTGATTTACGTGTAACACCTTTATTACAACGCAAAAGGCCGTATTAAAGAGTTTAGAGGGCGGTACACGTAGTTGACGGTGTTCTAAATCTATAGCGTCAAAGAAAACGACTTCGGACGACGTAGTCCATTGAGAGTGGAAGGACTAGACCAATGGTAACCTGCGCAGGCACGTGGAACCACGTGATTTACGTGTAAGGCATTTATTAGGCAACAAAAGTATATTACAGCCTTTAGAGGCCTGTACACGTAGTTGACGGTGTTCTAAGGCAACGCAAGGAAAAATGACTTGGGACGTCTAGTCCATTGAGAGTGGAAGGACTAGACCAATGGTAACTTGCCTGGGCGGTGGAACCACGTGATTTACGTGTAACACCTTTATTAGACCGCAAAAGGCCGTATTTACAGCCTTTAGAGGCCGGTATACGTAGTTGACGGTGTTCTAAAGTTATAGCGGCAAAGGAAAACGACTTGGAACGTCGTAGTCCATTGAGAGTGGAAGGACTAGACCAATGGTAACCTGCGCAGGCACGTGGAATAACGTGATTTACTTGTAAGGCCTTTATTAGGTCACAAAGGGTCATATTACAGCGTTTAAAGGCCTGTGCACGTAGTTGACGGTGTTCTAAAGCTTTAGCGTCAAGGAAAATAACTTGGAACGTCGTAGTCCATTGAGAGTGGAAAGATTAGCCCAATGGTAACCTGCGCAGGCACGTGGAACCACGTGATTTACGTGTAACACCTATATTAGACCGCAAAATGCCGTATTACAGCCTTTAGAGACCGGTACACGTAGTTGACGGTGTTCTAAGCCTACAGCGTCAAGGAAAACGACTTGGAACGTCGTAGTTCATTGCGAGTGGAAGGACTAGACCAGTGGTAACCTGCGCAGGCACGTTGAACCACGTGATTTTCGTGTAACACCTTTATTAGACCGCAAAAGGCCGTATGACAGCCTTTAGAGGCCGGTACACACAGTTGACGGTATTCTAAAGCTATAGCGTAAAGGAAAACGACTTGAAATGTCCTAGTCCAATGAGAGTGGAAGGACTAGACCAATGGTAACCTGCGCAGGCACGTGGAACCACGTGATTTACGTGTAAGGCATTTATTAGGCAACAAAAGGTCATATTACAGCATTTAGAGGTCTGTGCACGTAGTTGACGGTGTTCTAAGGCCATGACGCAAAGGAATACGACTTGGGACGTCGCACTCCATTGAGAGTGGAGGGACAAGACCGATGGTAACCTGCGCAGGCACGTGGAACCACGTGATTTACGTGTAAGGCCTTTATTAGGTGACAAAGGGTCTTATTGCAGCCTTTAGAGGCCGGTACACGTAGTTGACGGTGTTCTAAGGCCATGACGCAAAGGAAAACGACTTGGGACGTCGTAGTCCATTGAGACTGGAAGGACTAGACCAATGGTAACTTCCCTGGGCCCGTGGAACCACGGGATTTACGTGTAACACCTTTATTAGACCGCAAAAGGCGGTATTACAGTCTTTAGAGGCCGGTATACGTAGTTGACGGTGTTCTAAAGCTATAGCGTCAGGAAAAACGACTTGGAACGTCGTAGTCCATTGAGAGTGGAAGGACTAGACCAATGGTAACCTGCGCAGGCACGTGGAGTAACGTGATTTACTTGTAAGGCCCTTATTAGGTGACAAAGGGTCATATTACAGCGTTTAATGGCCTGTGCACGTAGTTGACAGTGTTCTAAAGCTTTAGCGTCAAGGAAAACGACTTGGAACGTCGTAGTCTATTGAGAGTGGAAGGACTAGATCAATGGTAACCTGCAAAGGCACGTGGAGCAACGTCATTTACGTGTAACACCTTTATTACAACGCAAAAGGCCGTATTACATCCTTTAAAGGCCGATACACGTAGTTGACGGTGTTCTAAATCTATAGCGTAAAGGAAAACGACTTGGAACGTCGTAGTCCGTTGAAACTGGAAGGACTAGACCAATGGTAACTTGCGCAGGCACGTGGAACCCCGTGATTTACGTGTATGGCATTTATTAGACAACAAAAGGTCATATTACAGCCTTTAGAGGCCTGTGCACGTAGTTGACGGTGTTCTAAGGCCATCACGCAAAGGAAAATGACTTGGGACGTCGTAGTCCATGGAGACTGGAAGGACTAGACCAATGGTAACTTGTCTGGGCGCGTAGAACCACGGGATTTACGTGTAACACCTTTATTAGACCGCAAAAGGCCGTATTATAGTCTTTAGAAGCTGGTACGCGTAGTTGACGGTGTTCTAAAGCTATAGCGTCAAGGAAAACGCTTGGAACGTCGTAGTCCATTGAGAGTGGAAGGACTAGACCAATGGTAGCTGGCCTGGGCGCGTGGAACCTCGTGATTTACGTGTAACATCTTTATTATACCGTAAAAGTCCGTATTATAGTCTTTAGAAGCTGGTACACGTAGTTGACGATGTTCTAAAGCTATAACGTCAAAGAAAACGACTTGGAACGTCGTAGTCCATTGAGAGTGGACCAATGGTAACCTGCGCAGGCACGTGGAACCACGTGATTTACGTGTAACACCTTTATTAGACCGCAAAAGGCCGTATTACAGCCTTTAGAGGCCGGTACACGTAGTTGACGCTGTTCTAAACCTATGGCGTCAAAGAAAACGACTTCGGACGACGTAGTCCATTGAGAGTGGAAGGACTAGACCAATGGTAACCTGCGCAGGCACGTGGAACCACGTGATTTACGTGTAAGGCATTTATTAGGCAACAAAATGTCATATTACAGCCTTTAGAGGCCTGTACACGTAGTTGACGGTGTTCTAAGGCCATGACACAAAGAAAATGACTTGGGACGTCTTAGTCCATTGAGACTGGAAGGACTAGACCAATGGTAACTTGCCTGGGCGGGTGGAACCACGGGATTTACGTGTAACACCTTTATTAGACCGCAAAAGGCCGTATTACAGTCTTTAGAGACCGGTATACGTAGTTGACGGTGTTCTAAAGTTATAGCGGCAAGGAAAACGACTTGGAACGTCGTAGTCCATTGAGAGTGGAAGGACTAGACCAATGGTAACCTGCGCAGGCACGTGGAATAACGTGATTTACTTGTAAGGCCTTTATTAGGTCACAAAGGGTCATATTACAGCGTTTAAAGGCCTGTGCACGTAGTTGACGGTGTTCTAAAGCTTTAGCGTCAAGGAAAATAACTTGGAACGTCGTAGTCCATTGAGAGTGGAAAGATTAGCCAATGGTAACCTGCGCAGGCACGTGGAACCACGTGATTTACGTGTAACACCTATATTAGACCGCAAAATGCCGTATTACAGCCTTTAGAGACCGGTACACGTAGTTGGACGGTGTTCTAAGCCTACAGCGTCAAGGAAAACGACTTGGAACGTCGTAGTTCATTGCGAGTGGAAGGACTAGACCAGTGGTAACCTGCGCAGGCACGTTGAACCAACGTGATTTTCGTGTAACACCTTTATTAGACCGCAAAAGGCCGTATGACAGCCTTTAGAGGCCGGTACACACAGTTGACGGTATTCTAAAGCTATAGCGTAAAGGAAAACGACTTGAAATGTCCTAGTCCAATGAGAGTGGAAGGACTAGACCAATGGTAACCTGCGCAGGCACGTGGAACCACGTGATTTACGTGTAAGGCATTTATTAGGCAACAAAAGGTCATATTACAGCATTTAGAGGTCTGTGCACGTAGTTGACGGTGTTCTAAGGCCATGACGCAAAGGAATACGACTTGGGACGTCGCACTCCATTGCGAGTGGAGGGACAAGACCGATGGTAACCTGCGCAGGCACGTGGAACCACGTGATTTACGTGTAAGGCCTTTATTAGGTGACAAAGGGTCTTATTGCAGCCTTTAGAGGCCGGTACACGTAGTTGACGGTGTTCTAAGGCCATGACGCAAAGGAAAACGACTTGGACGTCGTAGTCCATTGAGACTGGAAGGACTAGACCAATGGTAACTTCCCTGGGCCCGTGGAACCACGGGATTTACGTGTAACACCTTTATTAGACCGCAAAAGGCGGTATTACAGTCTTTAGAGGCCGGTTATACGTAGTTGACGGTGTTCTAAAAGCTATAGCGTCAGGAAAAACGACTTGGAACGTCGTAGTCCATTGAGAGTGGAAGGACTAGACCAATGGTAACCTGCGCAGGCACGTGGAGTAACGTGATTTACTTGTAAGGCCTTTTATTAGGTGACAAAGGGTCATATTACAGCGTTTAATGGCCTGTGCACGTAGTTGACAGTGTTCTAAAAGCTTTAGCGTCAAGGAAAACGACTTGGAACGTCGTAGTCTATTGAGAGTGGAAGGACTAGATCAATGGTAACCTGCAAAGGCACGTGGAGCAACGTCATTTACGTGTAACACCTTTATTACAACGCAAAAGGCCGTATTACATCCTTTAAAGGCCGATACACGTAGTTGACGGTGTTCTAAATTGATAGCGTAAAGGAAAACGACTTGGAACGTCGTAGTCCATTGAGAGTGGAAGGACTAGACCAATGGTAACCTGCGCAGGCACGTGGAACCCCGTGATTTACGTGTATGGCATTTATTAGACAACAAAAGGTCATATTACAGCCTTTAGAGGCCTGTGCACGTAGTTGACGGTGTTCTAAGGCCATCACGCAAAGGAAAATGACTTGGGACGTCGTAGTCCATGGAGACTGGAAGGACTAGACCAATGGTAACTTGTCTGGGCGCGTAGAACCACGGGATTTACGTGTAACACCTTTATTAGACCGCAAAAGGCCGTATTATAGTCTTTAGAAGCTGGTACGCGTAGTTGACGGTGTTCTAAAGCTATAGCGTCAAGGAAAACGCTTGGAACGTCGTAGTCCATTGAGAGTGGACTAATGGTAACCTGCGCAGGCACGTGGAACCACGTGATTTACGTGTAACACCTTTATGAGACCGCAAAAGGCCGTATTACAGCCTTTAGAGGCCGGTACACGTAGTTGACGCTGTTCTAAACCTATGGCGTCAAGGAAAACGACTTGGGACGTCGTAGTCCATTGAGAGTGGAAGGACTAGACCAATGGTAACCTGCGCAGGCACGTGGAACCACGTGATTTACGTGTAAGGCATTTATTAGGCAACAAAAGGTCATATTACAGCCTTTAGAGGCCTGTGCACGTAGTTGACAGTGTTCTAAGGCCATGACGTCATGGCAAACGACTTGGCACGTCGTAGTCCATTGCGACTGGAAGGACTAGACCAATGGTAACTTACCTGGGCCCGTGGAACCTCGTGATTTACGTGTAACACCTTTATTATACCGTAAAAAGCCGTATTATAGTCTTTAGAGGCTGGTACACGTAGTTGACGGTGTTCTAAAGCTATAACGTCAAGGAAAACGACTTGGAACGTCGTAGTCCATTGAGAGTGGAAGGACTAGACCAATGGTAACCTGCGCAGGCACGTGGACCACGTGATTTACGTGTAACACCTTTATTAGACCGCAAAAGGCCGTATTACAGCCTTTAGAGGCCAGTACACGTAGTTGACGCTGTTCTAAACCTATGGCGTCAAGGAAAACGACTTGGGACGTCGTAGTCCATTGAGAGTGGAAGGACTAGACCAATGGTAACCTGCGCAGGCACGTGGAACCACGTGATTTACGTGTAAGGCATTTATTAGGCGACAAAAAGTCATATTACAGCATTTATAAGCCTGTGCACGTAGTTGACAGTGTTCTAAAGCTTTAGCGTCAAGGAAAACGACTTGGAACGTCGTAGTCCATTGAGAGTGGAAGGACTAGACCAATGATAACCTGCGAAGGCACGTGGAGCAACGTCATTTACGTGTAACACCTTTATTACAACGCAAAAGGCCGTATTACAGCCTTTAGACGCCGGTACACGTAGTTGACGGTGTTCTAAATTTATAGCGTAAAGGAAAATGACTTGGAACGTCGTAGTCCATTGAGAGTGGAAGGACTAGACCAATGGTAACCTGCGAAGGCACGTGGAGCAACGTGATTTACGTGTAACACCTTTATTAGACCGCAAAATGCCGTATTACAGCCTTTGGAGGCCGGTACACGTAGTTGACGCTGTTCTAAACCTATGGCGTCAAGAAAAAGGACTTGGGACGTCGTAGTCCATTGAGAGTGGAAGGACTAGACCAATGGTAACCTTCGCAGGCACGTAGAACCACGTGATTTACGTGTAAGGCATTTATTAGGGGACAAAAGGTCATATTACAGCCTTTAGAGGCATGTGCACGTAGTTGACGGTGTTCTAATGCCATGATGCAAAGGAAAACGACTTGGGACGTCGTAGTCCATTGAGACTGGAAGGACTAGACCAATGGTAACTGGCCTGGGCGCGTGGAACCTCGTGATTTACGTGTAACATCTTTATTATACCGTAAAAGTCCGTATTATAGTCTTTAGAAGCTGGTACACGTAGTTGACGGTGTTCTAAAGCTATAACGTCAAGGAAAGCGACTTGGAACGTCGTAGACCATTGAGAGTGGACCAATGATAACCTGCGCAGGCACATGGAACCACGTGATTTACGTGTAACACCTTTATTAGACCGCAAAAGGCCGTATTACAGCCTTTAGAGGCCGGTACACGTAGTTGACGCTGTTCTAAACCTATGGCGTCAAAGAAAACGACTTGGGACGTAGTAGTCCATTGAGAGTGAAAGGACTAGACTAATGGTAACTTGCCTGGGCGCGTGGAACGACGTGATTTACGTGTAACACCTTTATTAGGCGACAAAAGGTCATATTACAGCTTTTAGAGGACTGTGCACGTAGTTGACGGTGTTCTAAGGCCATGACGCAAAGGAATACGACTTGGGACGTCGTAGTCCATTGAGACTGGAAAGACTAGACCAATGGTAACTTGGCTGGGCGCGTGGAACGACGTGATTTACGTGTAACACTTTTATTAGGCGACAAAAGGTCATATTACAGCCTTTAGAGGCCGGTACACGTAGTTGACGGTGTTCTAAACCTATGGCGTCAAGGAAAAGGACTTGGGACGTCTTAGTCCTATGAGAGTGGAAGGACTAGACCAATGGTAAACTGCGCAGGTACGAGGAACCACGTGATTTACGTGCAAGGCATTTATTAGGCGACAAAAGGTCATATTACAGCCTTTAGAGGCATGTGCACGTAGTTGACGGTGTTCTAAAGCCATGACGCAAAGGAAAACAACTTGGGACGTCGTAGTCCATTGAGACTGGAAGGACTAGACCAATGGTAACTTACCTGGGCCCGTGGAACCTCGTGATTTACGTGTAACACCTTTATTATACCGTAAAAGGCCGTATTATAGTCTTTAGAAGCTGGTACACGTAGTTGACAGTGTTCTAAGGCCATGACGTCAAGGAAAACGACTTGGGACGTCGTAGTCCATTGAGAGTGGAAGGACTAGACCGATGGTAACCTGCGCAGGCACGTGGAACCACGTGATTTACGTGTCAGGCTTTTATTAGGTGACAAAGGGTCTTATTGCAGCCTTTAGAGGCCGGTACACGTAGTTGACGGTGTTCTAAACCTATAGCGCAAAGGAAAACGACTTGGGACGTCGTAGTCAATTGACAGTGGAAAGACTAGACCAATGGTAACCTGCGCAGGCACGTGGAACCACGTGATTTACGTGTAACACCTTTATTAGACCGCAAAATGCCGTATTACAGACTTTGGAGGCCGGTACACGTAGTTGACGGTGTTCTAAACCTATGGCGTCAAGGAAAAGGACTTGGGACGTCGTAGTCCATTGTGAGTGGAAGAACTAGACCGATGGTAACCTTCGCAGGCACGTGGAACCACGTGATTTACGTGTAAGGCAGTTATTAGGCGACAAAAGGTCATATTACAGCCTTTAGAGGCATGTGCACGTAGTTGACGGTGTTCTAAGGCCATGACGCAAAGGAAAACAACTTGGGACGTCGTAGTCCATTGAGACTGGAAGGACTAGACCAATGGTAACTGGCCTGGGCGCGTGGAACCGCGTGATTTACGTGTAACACCTTTATTATACCGTAAAAGTCCGTATTATAGTCTTTAGAAGCTGGTACACGTAGTTGACGTTGTTCTAAAGCTATAACGTCAAGGAAAACGACTTGGAACGTCGTAGTCCAGTGAGAGTGGACCAATGGTAACCTGTGCAAGCACGTGGAACCACGTGATTTACGTGTAAGGCATTTATTAGGCAACAAAAGGTCATATTACAGCATTTAAAGGCCTGTGCACGTAGTTGACGGTGTTTTAAGGCCGTGACGCAAAGGAATACGACTTGGGACGTCGTAGTCTATTGAGAGTGGAAGGACTAGACCAATGGTAACCTGCGCAGGCACGTGGAATAACGTGATTTACTTGTAAGGCCTTTATTAGGTCACAAAGGGTCATATTACAGCGTTTAAAGGCCTGTGCACGTAGTTGACGGTGTTCTAAAGCTTTAGCGTCAAGGAAAATAACTTGGAACGTCGTAGTCCATTGAGAGTGGAAGGATTAGACCAATGGTAACCTGCGCAGGCACGTGGAACCACGTGATTTACGTGTAACACCTATATTAGACCGCAAAATGCCGTATTACAGCCTTTAGAGACCGGTACACGTAGTTGACGGTGTTCTAAACCTACAGCATCAAGGAAAACGACTTGGAACGTCGTAGTTCATTGAGAGTGGAAGGACTAGACCAGTGGTAACCTGCGCAGGCACGTTGAACCACGTGATTTTCGTGTAACACCTTTATTATACCGTAAAAGGCCGTATTATAGTCTTTAGAGGCTGGTACACGTAGTTGACGGAGTTCTAAAGCTATAACGTCAAGGAAAACGACTTGGAACGTCGTAGTCCATTGAGAGTGGAAGGACTAGACCAATGGTAACCTAGGCAGGCACGTGGAACCACGTGATTTACGTGTAAGGCATTTATTAGGCAACAAAAGGTCATATTACAGCATTTAGAGGCCTGTGCTCGTAGTTGACGGTGTTTTAAGGCCATGACGCAAAGGAATACGACTTGGGACGTCGTAGTCCATTGAGAGTGGAAGGACTAGACCGATGGTAACCTGCGCAGGCACGTGGAACCACGTGATTTACGTGTAAGGCCTTTATTAGGTGACAAAGGGTCTTATTGCAGCCTTTAGAGGCCGGTACACGTAGTTGACGGTGTTCTAACCCTATAACGGCAAGGAAAACGACTTGGAACGTCGTAGTCCATTGAGAGTGGAAGGACTAGACCAATGGTAACCTGCGCAGGCACGTGGAATAACGTGATTTACGTGTAACACCTTTATGAGACCGCAAAAGGCCGTATTACAGCCTTTAGAGGCCGGTACACGTAGTTGACGCTGTTCTAAACCTATGGCGTCAAAGAAAACGACTTGGGACGTCGTAGTCCATTGAGAGTGGAAGGACTAGACCAATGGTAACCTGCGCAGGCACGTGGAACCATGTGATTTACGTGTAAGGCATTTATTAGGCAACAAAAGGTCATATTACAGCCTTTAGAGGCCTGTGCACGTAGTTGACAGTGTTCTAAGGCCATGACGTCATGGCAAACGACTTGGGACGTCGTAGTCTATTGCGACTGGAAGGACTAGACCAATGGTAACTTACCTGGGCCCGTGGAACCTCGTGATTTACGTGTAACACCTTTATTATACCGTAAAAGGCCGTATTATAGTCTTTAGAGGCTGGTACACGTAGTTGACGGTGTTCTAAAGCTATAACGTCAAGGAAAACGACTTGGAACGTCGTAGTCCATTGAGAGTGGAAGGACTAGACCAATGGTAACCTGCGCAGGCACGTGGACCACGTGATTTACGTGTAACACCTTTATTAGACCGCAAAAGGCCGTATTACAGCCTTTAGAGGCCAGTACACGTAGTTGACGCTGTTCTAAACCTATGGCGTCAAGGAAAACGACTTGGGACGTCGTAGTCCATTGAGAGTGGAAGGACTAGACCAATGGTAACCTGCGCAGGCACGTGGAACCACGTGATTTACGTGTAAGGCATTTATTAGGCGTCAAAAAGTCATATTACAGCATTTATAAGCCTGTGCACGTAGTTGACAGTGTTCTAAAGCTTTAGCGTCAAGGAAAACGACTTGGAACGTCGTAGTCCATTGAGAGTGGAAGGACTAGACCAATGATAACCTGCGAAGGCACGTGGAGCAACGTCATTTACGTGTAACACCTTTATTACAACGCAAAAGGCCGTATTACAGCCTTTAGACGCCGGTACACGTAGTTGACGGTGTTCTAAATTTATAGCGTAAAGGAAAATGACTTGGAACGTCGTAGTCCATTGAGAGTGGAAGGACTAGACCAATGGTAACCTGCGAAGGCACGTGGAGCAACGTGATTTACGTGTAACACCTTTATTAGACCGCAAAATGCCGTATTACAGCCTTTGGAGGCCGGTACACGTAGTTGACGCTGTTCTAAACCTATGGCGTCAAGAAAAAGGACTTGGGACGTCGTAGTCCATTGAGAGTGGAAGGACTAGACCAATGGTAACCTTCGCAGGCACGTAGAACCACGTGATTTACGTGTAAGGCATTTATTAGGGGACAAAAGGTCATATTACAGCCTTTAGAGGCATGTGCACGTAGTTGACGGTGTTCTAAGGCCATGATGCAAAGGAAAACGACTTGGGACGTCGTAGTCCATTGAGACTGGAAGGACTAGACCAATGGTAACTGGCCTGGGCGCGTGGAACCTCGTGATTTACGTGTAACATCTTTATTATACCGTAAAAGTCCGTATTATAGTCTTTAGAAGCTGGTACACGTAGTTGACGGTGTTCTAAAGCTATAACGTCAAGGAAAGCGACTTGGAACGTCGTAGACCATTGAGAGTGGACCAATGATAACCTGCGCAGGCACATGGAACCACGTGATTTACGTGTAACACCTTTATTAGACCGCAAAAGGCCGTATTACAGCCTTTAGAGGCCGGTACACGTAGTTGACGCTGTTCTAAACCTATGGCGTCAAAGAAAACGACTTGGGACGTAGTAGTCCATTGAGAGTGAAAGGACTAGACTAATGGTAACTTGCCTGGGCGCGTGGAACGACGTGATTTACGTGTAACACCTTTATTAGGCGACAAAAGGTCATATTACAGCTTTTAGAGGACTGTGCACGTAGTTGACGGTGTTCTAAGGCCATGACGCAAAGGAATACGACTTGGGACGTCGTAGTCCATTGAGACTGGAAAGACTAGACCAATGGTAACTTGGCTGGGCGCGTGGAACGACGTGATTTACGTGTAACACTTTTATTAGGCGACAAAAGGTCATATTACAGCCTTTAGAGGCCGGTACACGTAGTTGACGGTGTTCTAAACCTATGGCGTCAAGGAAAAGGACTTGGGACGTCTTAGTCCTATGAGAGTGGAAGGACTAGACCAATGGTAAACTGCGCAGGTACGAGGAACCACGTGATTTACGTGCAAGGCATTTATTAGGCGACAAAAGGTCATATTACAGCCTTTAGAGGCATGTGCACGTAGTTGACGGTGTTCTAAGGCCATGACGCAAAGGAAAACAACTTGGGACGTCGTAGTCCATTGAGACTGGAAGGACTAGACCAATGGTAACTTACCTGGGCCCGTGGAACCTCGTGATTTACGTGTAACACCTTTATTATACCGTAAAAGGCCGTATTATAGTCTTTAGAGGCTGGTACACGTAGTTGACAGTGTTCTAAGGCCATGACGTCAAGGAAAACGACTTTGGACGTCGTAGTCCATTGAGAGTGGAAGGACTAGACCGATGGTAACCTGCGCAGGCACGTGGAACCACGTGATTTACGTGTCAGGCTTTTATTAGGTGACAAAGGGTCTTATTGCAGCCTTTAGAGGCCGGTACACGTAGTTGACGGTGTTCTAAACCTATAGCGCAAAGGAAAACGACTTGGGACGTCGTAGTCAATTGACAGTGGAAAGACTAGACCAATGGTAACCTGCGCAGGCACGTGGAACCAAGTGATTTACGTGTAACACCTTTATTAGACCGCAAAATGCCGTATTACAGACTTTGGAGGCCGGTACACGTAGTTGACGGTGTTCTAAACCTATGGCGTCAAGGAAAAGGACTTGGGACGTCGTAGTCCATTGTGAGTGGAAGAACTAGACCGATGGTAACCTTCGCAGGCACGTGGAACCACGTGATTTACGTGTAAGGCATTTATTAGGCGACAAAAGGTCATATTACAGCCTTTAGAGGCATGTGCACGTAGTTGACGGTGTTCTAAGGCCATGACGCAAAGGAAAACAACTTGGGACGTCGTAGTCCATTGAGACTGGAAGGACTAGACCAATGGTAACTGGCCTGGGCGCGTGGAACCGCGTGATTTACGTGTAACACCTTTATTATACCGTAAAAGTCCGTATTATAGTCTTTAGAAGCTGGTACACGTAGTTGACGTTGTTCTAAAGCTATAACGTCAAGGAAAACGACTTGGAACGTCGTAGTCCAGTGAGAGTGGACCAATGGTAACCTGTGCAAGCACGTGGAACCACGTGATTTACGTGTAAGGCATTTATTAGGCAACAAAAGGTCATATTACAGCATTTAAAGGCCTGTGCACGTAGTTGACGGTGTTTTAAGGCCGTGACGCAAAGGAATACGACTTGGGACGTCGTAGTCCATTGAGAGTGGAAGGACTAGACCAATGGTAACCTGCGCAGGCACGTGGAATAACGTGATTTACTTGTAAGGCCTTTATTAGGTCACAAAGGGTCATATTACAGCGTTTAAAGGCCTGTGCACGTAGTTGACGGTGTTCTAAAGCTTTAGCGTCAAGGAAAATAACTTGGAACGTCGTAGTCCATTGAGAGTGGAAGGATTAGACCAATGGTAACCTGCGCAGGCACGTGGAACCACGTGATTTACGTGTAACACCTATATTAGACCGCAAAATGCCGTATTACAGCCTTTAGAGACCGGTACACGTAGTTGACGGTGTTCTAAACCTACAGCATCAAGGAAAACGACTTGGAACGTCGTAGTTCATTGAGAGTGGAAGGACTAGACCAGTGGTAACCTGCGCAGGCACGTTGAACCACGTGATTTTCGTGTAACACCTTTATTATACCGTAAAAGGCCGTATTATAGTCTTTAGAGGCTGGTACACGTAGTTGACGGAGTTCTAAAGCTATAACGTCAAGGAAAACGACTTGGAACGTCGTAGTCCATTGAGAGTGGAAGGACTAGACCAATGGTAACCTAGGCAGGCACGTGGAACCACGTGATTTACGTGTAAGGCATTTATTAGGCAACAAAAGGTCATATTACAGCATTTAGAGGCCTGTGCTCGTAGTTGACGGTGTTTTAAGGCCATGACGCAAAGGAATACGACTTGGGACGTCGTAGTCCATTGAGAGTGGAAGGACTAGACCGATGGTAACCTGCGCAGGCACGTGGAACCACGTGATTTACGTGTAAGGCCTTTATTAGGTGACAAAGGGTCTTATTGCAGCCTTTAGAGGCCGGTACACGTAGTTGACGGTGTTCTAACCCTATAGCGTCAAGGAAAAGGGCTTGGGACGTCGTAGTCCATTGAGAGTGGAAGGACTAGACCAATGGTAAACTGCGCAGACACCTGGAACCACGTGATTTACGTGCAAGGCATTTATTAGGTGACAAACGGTCATATTACAGCCTTTAGAAGCATGTGCACGTAGTTGACGGTGTTCTAAGGCCATGACGCAAAAGAAAACGACTTGGGACGTCGTAGTCCATTGCAACTGGAAGGACTAGACCAATGGTAACTTACCTGGGCCCGTGGAACCTTGTGATTTACGTATAACACCTTTATTATACCGTAAAAGGCCGTATTATAGTCTTTAGAGGCTGAGACACGTAGTTGACGGTGTTCTAAAGCTATAACGTCAAGGAAAACGACTTGGAACGTCGTAGTCCATTGAGAGTGGAAGGACTAGACCAATGGTAACCTGCGCAGGCACGTGGAACCACGTGATTTACGTGTAAGGCATTTATTAGGCGACAAAAAGTCATATTACAGCCTTTATAGGCCTGTGCACGTAGTTGACAGTGTTCTAAAGCTTTAGCGTCAGGGAAAACGACTTGGAACGTCGTAGTCCATTGAGAGTGGAAGGACTAGACCAATGATACCCTGCGAAGGCACGTGGAGCAACGTCATTTACGTGTAACACCTTTATTACAACGCAAAAGGCCGTATTACAGCCTTTAGACGCCGGTACACGTAGTTGACGGTGTTCTAAATTTATAGCGTAAAGGAAAATGACTTGGAACGTCGCAGTCCATTGAGAGTGGAAGGACTAGACCAATGGTAACCTGCGAAGGCACGTGGAGCAACGTCATTTACGTGTAACACCTTTATTACAACGCAAAAGGCCGTATTACCGTCTTTAGAGGCCGATATACGTAGTTGACGGTGTTCTAAGGCCATGACGTCAAGGAAAACGACTTGGAACGTCGTAGTCCATTGAGAGTGGAAGGACTACACCGATGGTAACCTGCGCAGGCACGTGGAACCACATGATTTACGTGTAAGGCCTTTATTAGGTGACAAAGGGTCTTATTGCAGCCTTTAGAGGCCGCTACACGTAGTTGACGGTGTTCTAAACCTATGGCGCAAAGGAAAACGACTTGGAACGTCGTATTCAATTGACAGTGGAAAGACTAGACCAATGGTAACCTGCGCAGGCACGTGGAACCACGTGATTTACGTGTAACACCTTTATTAGACCGCAAAATGCCGTATTACAGCCTTTGGAGGCCGGTACACGTAGTTGACGGTGTTCTAAACCTATGGCGTCAAGGAAAAGGACTTGGGACGTCGTAGTCCATTGAGACTGGAAGGACTAGACCAATGGTAAACTGCGCAGACACCTGGAACCACGTGATTTACGTGTAAGGCATTTATTATACCGTAAAAGTCCGTATTATAGTCTTTAGAAGCTGGTACACGTAGTTGACGATGTTCTAAAGCTATAACGTCAAGGAAACCGACTTGGAACGTCGTAGTCCATTGAGAGTGGACCAATGGTAACCTGCGCAGGCACGAGGAACCACGGGATTTACGTGTAACACCTTTATTAGACCGCAAAAGGCCGTATTACAGTCTTTAGAGACCGGTATACGTAGTTGACGGTGTTCTAAAGTTATAGCGGCAAGGAAAACGACTTGGAACGTCGTAGTCCATTGAGAGTGGAAGGACTAGACCAATGGTAACCTGCGCAGGCACGTGGAATAACGTGATTTACTTGTAAGGCCTTTATTAGGTCACAAAGGGTCATATTACAGCGTTTAAAGGCCTGTGCACGTAGTTGACGGTGTTCTAAAGCTTTAGCGTCAAGGAAAATAACTTGGAACGTCGTAGTCCATTGAGAATGGAAGGATTAGACCAATGGTAACCTGCGCAGGCACGTGGAACCACGTGATTTACGTGTAACACCTATATTAGACCGCAAAATGCCGTATTACAGCCTTTAGAGACCGGTACACGTAGTTGACGGTGTTCTAAACCTACAGCATCAAGGAAAACGACTTGGAACGTCGTAGTGCATGGAGAGTGGAAGGACAAGACCAGTGGTAACCTGCGCAGGCACGTTGAACCACGTGATTTTCGTGTAACACCTTTATTAGACCGCAAAAGGCCGTATGACAGCCTTTAGAGGCCGGTACACACAGTTGACGGTATTCTAAAGCTATAGCGTAAAGGAAAACGACTTGAAATGTCCTAGTCCAATGAGAGTGGAAGGACTAGACCAATGGTAACCTGCGCAGGCACGTGGAACCACGTGATTTACGTGTAAGGCATTTATTAGGCAACAAAAGGTCATATTACAGCATTTAGAGGTCTGTGCACGTAGTTGACAGTGTTCTAAGGCCATGACGCAAAGGAATACGACTTGGGACGTCGCACTCCATTGAGAGTGGAGGGACTAGACCGATGGTAACCTGCGCAGGCACGTGGAACCACGTGATTTACGTGTAAGGCCTTTATTAGGGGACAAAGGGTCTTATTGCAGCCTTTAGAGGCCGGTACACGTAGTTGACGGTGTTCTAAGGCCATGACGCAAAAGAAAACGACTTGGGACGTCGTAGTCCATTGAGACTGGAAGGACTAGACCAATGGTAACTTCCCTGGGCCCGTGGAACCACGGGATTTACGTGTAACACCTTTATTAGTCCGCAAAAGGCGGTATTACAGTCTTTAGAGGCCGGTATACGTAGTTGACGGTGTTCTAAAGCTATAGCGTCAGGAAAAACGACTTGGAACGTCGTAGTCCATTGAGAGTGGAAGGACTAGACCAATGGTAACCTGCGCAGGCACGTGGAGTAACGTGATTTACTTGTAAGGCCCTTATTAGGTGACAAAGGGTCATATTACAGCGTTTAATGGCCTGTGCACGTAGTTGACAGTGTTCTAAAGCTTTAGCGTCAAGGAAAACGACTTGGAACGTCGTAGTCTATTGAGAGTGGAAGGACTAGATCATTGGTAACCTGCAAAGGCACGTGGAGCAACGTCATTTACGTGTAACACCTTTATTACAACGCAAAAGGCCGTATTACGTCCTTTAAAGGCCGATACACGTAGTTGACGGTGTTCTAAATTGATAGCGTAAAGGAAAACGACTTGGAACGTCGTAGTCCATTGAGAGTGGAAGGACTAGACCAATGGTAACCTGCGCAGGCACGTTGAACCACGTGATTTTCGTGTAACACCTTTATTAGACCGCAAAAGGCCGTATGACAGCCTTTAGAGGCCGGTACACACAGTTGACGGTATTCTAAAGCTATAGCGTAAAGGAAAACGACTTGAAATGTCCTAGTCCAATGAGAGTGGAAGGACTAGACCAATGGTAACCTGCGCAAGGCACGTGGAACCACGTGATTTACGTGTAAGGCATTTATTAGGCAACAAAAGGTCATATTACGCATTTAGAGGTCTGTGCACGTAGTTGACAGTGTTCTAAGGCATGACGCAAGGAATACGACTTGGAACGTCGCACTCCATTGAGAGTGGAGGGACTAGACCGATGGTAACCTGCGCAGGCACGTGGAACCACGTGATTTACGTGTAAGGCCTTTATTAGGGGACAAAGGTCTTTATTGCAGCCTTTAGAGGCCGGTACACGTAGTTGACGGTGTTCTAAGGCCATGACGCAAAGGAAAACGACTTGGGACGTCGTAGTCCATTGAGACTGGAAGGACTAGACCAATGGTAATTTACCTGGGCCCGTGGGAACCTCGTGATTTACCGTGTAACACCTTTATTATACCGTAAAAGGCGTATTATAGCTTTAGAGGCTGTGTACACGTAGTTGACGGTGTTCTAAAGCTATAAACGTCAGGAAAACGACTTGGAACGTCGTAGTCCATTGAGAGTGGAAGCACTAGACGCAATGGGTAACCTGCGAAGGCACGTGGAGCAACCGTCATTTACGGTAACACCTTTATTACAACGCCAAAAGGCCGTATTACCGTCTTTAGAGGCCGGGTTAAACGTAGTTGACAGTGTTTCTAAAGGCCATGACGTCCAAGGAAACGACTTGGGACGTCGTATTCCATTGGAGAGTGGGAAGCACTAGACCGATGGTAACCGCGCCAGGCACGTGGAACCGACGTGAATTTACGTGTCAGGCCTTATTAGGTGACAAAGGGGTCTTATTGCAGCCTTTAGAGGCCGGTACACGTAGTTGACGGTGTTCTAAATTGATAGCGTAAGGAAAACGACTTGGAACGTCGTAGTCCATTGAGAGTGGAAGGACTAGACCAATGGTAACCTGCGAAGGCACGTGAGCAACGTCATTTACGTGTAACACCTTTATTACAACGCAAAAGGCCTATTAAAGAGTTTTAGAGGCGGTACACGTAGTTGACGGTGTTCTAAATCTATAGCGTCAAGGAAAACGACTTGGAACGTCGTAGTCCATTGAGTGTGGAAGGACTAGACCAATGGTAACCTGCGCAGGTACGAGGAACCACGTGATTTACGTGTGCAAGGCATTTATTAGGCGACAAAAGGTCATATTACAGCCTTTAGAGGCATGTGCACGTAGTTGACGGTGTTCTAAGGCCATGACGCAAAGGAAAACTTGGGACGTCGTAGTCCATTGAGACTGGAGGACTAGACCAATGGTAACTTACCTGGGCCTTTAGAGGCCGGTACACGTAGTTGACGGTGTTCTAAACCTATAGCGTCTAGGAAAAGGGTATGGGACGTCGTAGTCCATTGAGAGTGCAAGGACTAGACCAATGGTAAACTGCGCAGGCACGTGGAACCACGTGATTTACGTGCAAGGCATTTATTAGGCGACAAAAGGTCATATTACAGCCTTTAGAGGCATGTGCACGTAGTTGACGGTGTTTCTAAGGCCATGACGCAAAGGAAAACGACTTGGAACGTCGTAGTCCATTGAGAGTGGACCAATGGTAACCTGCGCAGGCACGAGGAACCACGTGATTTTCGTGTAACACCTTTATTATACCGTAAAAGGCCGTATTATAGTCTTTAGAGGCTGGTACACGTAGTTGACGGAGTTCTAAAGCTATAACGTCAAGGAAAACAACTTGGAACGTCGTAGTCCATTGAGAGTGGAAGGACTAGACCAATGGTAACCTAGGCAGGCACGTGGAACCACGTGATTTACGTGTAAGGCATTTATTAGGCAATAAAAGGTCATATTACAGCATTTAGAGGCCTGTGCTCGTAGTTGACGGTGTTTTAAGGCCATGACGCAAAGGAATACGACTTGGGACGTCGTAGTCCATTGAGAGTGGAAGGACTAGACCGATGGTAACCTGCGCAGGCACGTGGAACCACGTGATTTACGTGTAAGGCCTTTATTAGGTGACAAAGGGTCTTATTGCAGCCTTTAGAGGCCGGTACACGTAGTTGACGGTGTTCTAACCCTATAGCGTCAAGGAAAAGGGCTTGGGACATCGTAGTCCATTGAGAGTGGAAGGACTAGACCAATGGTAAACTGCGCAGACACCTGGAACCACGTGATTTACGTGCAAGGCATTTATTAGGTGACAAACGGTCATATTACAGCCTTTAGAAGCATGTGCACGTAGTTGACGGTGTTCTAAGGCCATGACGCAAAGGAAAACGACTTGGGACGTCGTAGTCCATTGCAACTGGAAGGACTAGACCAATGGTAACTTACCTGGGCCCGTGGAACTTTGTGATTTACGTGTAACACCTTTATTATACCGTAAAAGGCCGTATTATAGTCTTTAGAGGCTGAGACACGTAGTTGACGGTGTTCTAAAGCTATAACGTCAAGGAAAACGACTTGGAACGTCGTAGTCCATTGAGAGTGGAAGCACTAGACCAATGGTAACCTGCGAAGGCACGTGGAGCAACGTCATTTACGTGTAACACCTTTATTACAACGCAAAGGGTCTTATTGCAGCCTTTAGAGGCCGATATACGTAGTTGACGGTGTTCTAAGGCCATGACGTCAAGGAAAACGACTTGGAACGTCGTAGTCCATTGAGAGTGGAAGGACTAGACCGATGGTAACCTGCGCAGGCACGTGGAACCACGTGATTTACGTGTAACACCTTTATTAGACCGCAAAATGCCGTATTACAGCCTTTGGAGGCCGGTACACGTAGTTGACGGTGTTCTAAACCTATGGCGTCAAGGAAAAGGACTTGGGACGTCGTAGTCTATTGAGAGTGGACCAATGGTAACCTGTGCAAGCACGTGGAACCACGTGATTTACGTGTAAGGCATTTATTAGGCAACAAAAGGTCATATTACAGCATTTAGAGGCCTGTGCACGTAGTTGACGGTGTTTTAAGGCCGTGACGCAAAGGAATACGACTTGGGACGTCGTAGTCCATTGAGAGTGGAAGGACTAGACCGATGGTAACCTGCGCAGGCACTTGGAACCACGTGATTTACGTGTAAGGCCTTTATTAGGTGACAAAGGGTCTTATTGCAGGCTTTAGAGGCCGGTACACGTAGTTGACGGTGTTCTAAACCTATAGCGTCTAGGAAAAGGGTATGGGACGTCGTAGTCCATTGAGAGTGCAAGGACTAGACCAATGGTAAACTGCGCAGGCACGTGGAACCACGTGATTTACGTGCAAGGCATTTATTAGGCGACAAAAGGTCATATTACAGCCTTTAGAGGCATGTGCACGTAGTTGACGGTGTTCTAAGGCCATGACGCAAAGGAAAACGACTTGGAACGTCGTAGTCCATTGAGAGTGGACCAATGGTAACCTGCGCAGGCACGAGGAACCACGTGATTTTCGTGTAACACCTTTATTATACCGTAAAAGGCCGTATTATAGTCTTTAGAGGCTGGTACACGTAGTTGACGGAGTTCTAAAGCTATAACGTCAAGGAAAACAACTTGGAACGTCGTAGTCCATTGAGAGTGGAAGGACTAGACCAATGGTAACCTAGGCAGGCACGTGGAACCACGTGATTTACGTGTAAGGCATTTATTAGGCAATAAAAGGTCATATTACAGCATTTAGAGGCCTGTGCTCGTAGTTGACGGTGTTTTAAGGCCATGACGCAAAGGAATACGACTTGGGACGTCGTAGTCCATTGAGAGTGGAAGGACTAGACCGATGGTAACCTGCGCAGGCACGTGGAACCACGTGATTTACGTGTAAGGCCTTTATTAGGTGACAAAGGGTCTTATTGCAGCCTTTAGAGGCCGGTACACGTAGTTGACGGTGTTCTAACCCTATAGCGTCAAGGAAAAGGGCTTGGGACATCGTAGTCCATTGAGAGTGGAAGGACTAGACCAATGGTAAACTGCGCAGACACCTGGAACCACGTGATTTACGTGCAAGGCATTTATTAGGTGACAAACGGTCATATTACAGCCTTTAGAAGCATGTGCACGTAGTTGACGGTGTTCTAAGGCCATGACGCAAAGGAAAACGACTTGGGACGTCGTAGTCCATTGCAACTGGAAGGACTAGACCAATGGTAACTTACCTGGGCCCGTGGAACTTTGTGATTTACGTGTAACACCTTTATTATACCGTAAAAGGCCGTATTATAGTCTTTAGAGGCTGAGACACGTAGTTGACGGTGTTCTAAAGCTATAACGTCAAGGAAAACGACTTGGAACGTCGTAGTCCATTGAGAGTGGAAGCACTAGACCAATGGTAACCTGCGAAGGCACGTGGAGCAACGTCATTTACGTGTAACACCTTTATTACAACGCAAAGGGTCTTATTGCAGCCTTTAGAGGCCGATATACGTAGTTGACGGTGTTCTAAGGCCATGACGTCAAGGAAAACGACTTGGAACGTCGTAGTCCATTGAGAGTGGAAGGACTAGACCGATGGTAACCTGCGCAGGCACGTGGAACCACGTGATTTACGTGTAACACCTTTATTAGACCGCAAAATGCCGTATTACAGCCTTTGGAGGCCGGTACACGTAGTTGACGGTGTTCTAAACCTATGGCGTCAAGGAAAAGGACTTGGGACGTCGTAGTCTATTGAGAGTGGAAGGACTAGACCAATGGTAACCTTCGCAGGCACGTAGAACCACGTGATTTACGTGTAAGGCATTTATTAGGGGACAAAAGGTCATATTACAGCCTTTAGAGGCATGTGCACGTAGTTGACGGTGTTCTAAGGCCATGATGCAAAGGAAAACGACTTGGGACGTCGTAGTCCATTGAGACTGGAAGGACTAGACCAATGGTAACTGGCCTGGGCGCGTGGAACCTCGTGATTTACGTGTAACATCTTTATTATACCGTAAAAGTCCGTATTATAGTCTTTAGAAGCTGGTACACGTAGTTGACGATGTTCTAAAGCTATAACGTCAAGGAAAACGACTTGGAACGTCGTAGTCCATTGAGAGTGGACCAATGGTAACCTGCGCAGGCCCGAGGAACCACGGGATTTACGTGTAACACCTTTATTAGACCGCAAAAGGCCGTATTACAGTCTTTAGAGACCGGTATACGTAGTTGACGGTGTTCTAAAGTTATAGCGGCAAGGAAAACGACTTGGAACGTCGTAGTCCATTGAGAGTGGAAGGACTAGACCAATGGTAACCTGCGCAGGCACGTGGAACCACGTGATTTACGTGTAAGGCATTTATTAGGCAACAAAAGGTCATATTACAACATTTAGAGGTCTGTGCACGTAGTTGACAGTGTTCTAAGGCCATGACGCAAAGGAATACGACTTGGGACGTCGCACTCCATTGAGAGTGGAAGGACTAGACCGATGGTAACCTGCGCAGGCACGTGGAACCACGTGATTTACGTGTACGGCCTTTATTAGGTGACAAAGGGTCTTATTGCAGCCTTTAGAGGCCGGTACACGTAGTTGACGGTGTTCTAAGGCCATGACGCAAAGGAAAACGACTTGGGACTTCGTAGTCCATTGAGACTGGAAGGACTAGACCAATGGTAACTTCCCTGGGCCCGTGGAACCACGGGATTTACGTGTAACACCTTTATTAGACCGCAAAAGGCGGTATTACAGTCTTTAGAGGCCGGTATACGTAGTTGACGGTGTTCTAAAGCTATAGCGTCAGGAAAAACGACTTGGAACGTCGTAGTCCATTGAGAGTGGAAGGACTAGACCAATGGTAGCCTGCGCAGGCACGTGGAGTAACGTGATTTACTTGTAAGGCCCTTATTAGGTGACAAAGGGTCATATTACAGCGTTTAATGGCCTGTGCACGTAGTTGACAGTGTTCTAAAGCTTTAGCGTCAAGGAAAACGACTTGGAACGTCGTAGTCTATTGAGAGTGGAAGAATAAATCAATGGTAACCTGCGAAGGCACGTGGAGCAACGTCATTTACGTGTAACACCTTTATTACAACGCAAAAGGCCGTATTACATCCTTTAAAGGCCGATACACGTAGTTGACGGTGTTCTAAATTGATAGCGTAAAGGAAAACGACTTGGAACGTCGTAGTCCATTGAGAGTGGAAGGACTAGACCAATGGTAACCTGCGAAGGCACGTGGAGCAACGTCATTTACGTGTAACACCTTTATTACAACGCAAAAGGCCGTATTAAAGAGTTTAGAGGGCGGTACACGTAGTTGACGGTGTTCTAAATCTATAGCGTCAAGGAAAACGACTTGGAACGTCGTAGTCCATTGATTGTGGAAGGACTAGACCAATGGTAACCTGCGCAGGCACGTGGAATAACGTGATTCACTTGTAAGCCTTTTATTAGGTGACAAAGGGTCATATTAGAGCCTTTAAAGACCTGTGCACGTAGTTGACGGTGTTATAAAGCTTTAACGTCAAGGAAAATGACTTGGAACGTCGTAGTCCATTGAGAGTGGAAGGATTAGACCAATGGTAACCTGCGCAGGCACGTGGAACCACGTGATTTACGTGTAACACCTTTATTAGACCGCAAAAGGCCGTATTACAGCCTTTAGAGGGCGGTACACGTAGTTGACGGTGTTCGAAACCTATGGCGTCAAGGAATACGTTTTGGGACGTCGTAGTCCATTGAGAGTGGAAGGACTAGACCGATGGTAACCTGCGCAGGCACCTGGAACCACGTGATATACGTGTAAGGCCTTTATTAGGTGACAAAGGGTCTTATTACAGCCTTTAGAGGACGGTACACGTAGTTGATGGTGTTAGAAGCCTATGGCGTCAAGGAAAAACACTTGGGACGTCGTTGTCTATTGAGAGTGGAAGGACTAGACCAATTGTAACTTGCGCAGGCACGTGGAACCACGTTATTTACGTGTAATGCTTTTATTAGGCGACAAAAGGTCATATTACAGCCTTTAGAGGCCTGTGCACGTAGTTGACGGTGTTCTGAGGCCATGACGCAAAGGAAAATGACTTGGGACGTCGTAGTCCATTGAGACTGGAAGGATTAGACCAATGGTAACTTGCCTGGGCGCGTGGAACCACGGGATTTACGTGTAACACCTTTATTAGACCGCAAAAGGCCGTATTGCAGTCTTTAGAGGCCGGTATACGTAGTTGACGGTGTTCTAACGCCATGACGTCAAGGAAAACTACTTGGAGCGTCGTAGTCCATTGAGAGTGGAAGGACTAGACCAGTGGTAACCTGCGCAGGCACGTGGAACCACGTGATTTACGTGTAACACCTTTATTAAACCGCAAAAGGCCGTATTACAGCCTTTAGAGGCCGGTACACGTAGTTGACGCTGTTCTAAACCTATGGCGTCAAGGAAAACGACTTGGAACGTCGTAGTCCATTGAGTGTGGAAGGACTAGACCAATGGTAACCTGCGCAGGCACGTGGAATAACGTGATTCACTTGTAAGCCTTTTATTAGGTGACAAAGGGTCATATTAGAGCCTTTAAAGACCTGTGCACGTAGTTGACGGTGTTATAAAGCTTTAACGTCAAGGAAAATGACTTGGAACGTCGTAGTCCATTGAGAGTGGAAGGATTAGACCAATGGTAATCTGCGCAGGCACGTGGAACCACGTGATTTACGTGTAACACTTTTATTAGACCGCAAAAGGCCGTATTACAGCCTTTAGAGGGCGGTACACGTAGTTGACGGTGTTCGAAACCTATGGCGTCAAGGAAAACGTCTTGGGACGTCGTAGTCCATTGAGAGTGGAAGGACTAGACCGATGGTAAAATGCGCAGGCACCTGGAACCACGTGATATACGTGTAAGGCCTTTATTAGGTGACAAAGGGTCTTATTACAGCCTTTAAAGGACGGTACACGTAGTTGATGGTGTTAGAAGCCTATGGCGTCAAGGAAAAAAACTTGGGACGTCGTTGTCCATTGAGAGTGGAAGGACTAGACCAATTGTAACTTGCGCAGGCACGTGGAACCACGTTATTTACGTGTAACACTTTTATTAGACCGCAAAAGGCCGTATTGCAGTCTTTAGAGGCCTGTGCACGTAGTTGACGGTGTTCTGAGGCCATGACGCAAAGGAAAATGACTTGGGACGTCGTAGTCCATTAAGACTGGAAGGATTAGACCAATGGTAACTTGCCTGGGCGCGTGGAACCACGGGATTTACGTGTAACACCTTTATTAGACCGCAAAAGGCCGTATTGCAGTCTTTAGAGGCCGGTATACGTAGTTGACGGTGTTCTAACGCCATGACGTCAAGGAAAACTACTTGGAGCGTCGTAGTCCATTGAGAGTGGAAGGACTAGACCAGTGGTAACCTGCGCAGGCATGTAGAACCACGTGATTTTCGTGTAACACCTTTATTATACCGCAAAAGGCCGTATGACAGCCTTTAGAGGGGGGTATACGTAGTTGACGGTATTCTAAAGCTATAGCGTAAAGGAAAACGACTTGGGACGTCGTAGTCCATTGAGAGTGGAAGGACTAGACCGATGGTAACCTGCGCAGGCACGTGGAACCACGTGATTTACGTGTAAGGCCTTTATTAGGTGACAAAAGGTCTTATTGCAGCCTTTAGAGGCCGGTACACGTAGTTGACGGTGTTCTAAACCTATGGCGTCAAGGAAAAGGACTTGGGACGTCGTAGTCCATTGAGAGTGGAAGGACTAGACCAATGGTAACTTGCGCAGGCACGTGGAACCCCGTGATTTACGTGTAAGGCATTTATTAGGCGACAAAAGGTCATATTACAGCATTTAGAGGCATGTGCACGTAGTTGACGGTGTTCTAAGGCCATGACGCAAAGGAAAACGACTTGGGACGTCGTAGTCCATTGAGATTGAAAGGACTAGACCAGTGGTAACTTGCCTGGGCGCGTGGAACCTCGTGATTTACGTGTAACACCTTTATTATACTGTAAAAGGCCGCATTATAGTCTTTAGAAGCTGGTACACGTAGTTGACGGTGTTCTAAAGCTATAGCGTCAAAGAAAACGACTTGGAACGTGGTAGTCCATTGAGAGTGGACCAATGGTAACCTGCGCAGGCACGTGGAACTACGTGATTTACGTGTAACACCTTTATTAAACCGCAAAAGGCCGTATTATAGCCTTTAGAGGCCGGTACACGTAGTTGACGCTGTTCTAAACCTATGGCGTCAAGGAAAACGACTTGGAACGTCGTAGTCCATTGAGAGTGGAAGGACTAGACCAATGGTAACTTGCCTGGGCGCGTGGAACCTCGTGATTTACGTGTAACACCTTTATTATACTGTAAAAGGCCGTATTATAGCCTTTAGAAGCTGGTACACGTAGTTGACGGTGTTCTAAAGCTATAGCGTTAAAGAAAACGACTTGGAACGTGATAGTCTATTGAGAGTGGACCAATGGTAACCTGCGCAGGCACGTGGAACTACGTGATTTACGTGTAACACCTTTATTAAACCGCAAAAGGCCGTATTACAGCCTTTAGAGGCCGGTACTCGTAGTTGACGCTGTTCTAAACCTATGGCGTCAAGGAAAACGACTTGGAACGTCGTAGTCCATTGAGAGTGGAAGGACTAGACCAATGGTAACCTGCGCAGGCACGTGGAACGACGTGATTTACGTGTAACACCTTTATTAGACGACAAAAGGTCATATTACAGCCTTTAGAGGCCTGTGCACGTAGTTGACGGTATTCTAAGGCCATGACGCAAAGGAAAACGACTTGGGACGACGTAGTCCATTGAGACTGGAAGGGCTAGACCAATGGTAACTTGCCTGGGCGCGTGGAACCACGTGATTTACGTGTTACACCTTTATTAGACCGCAAAAGGCCGTATTACAGTCTTTAGAGGCCGGTACACGTAGTTGACGGTGTTCTAAGGCCATGACGTCATGGAAAACGACTTGGGGCGTCGTAGTCCATTGAGAGTGGAAGGACTAGACCAATGGTAGCTGGCCTGGGCGCGTGGATCCTCGTGATTTACGTGTAACATCTTTATTATACTGTAAAAGGCCGTATTATAGTCTTTAGAAGCTGGTACACGTAGTTGACGGTGTTCTAAAACTATAGCGTCAAAGAAAACGACTTGGAACGTGGTAGTCCATTGAGAGTGGACCAATGGTAACCTGCGCAGGCACGTGGAACTACGTGATTTACGTGTAACACCTTTATTAAACCGCAAAAGGCCGTATTACAGCCTTTAGAGGCCGGTACTCGTAGTTGACGCTGTTCTAAACCTATGGCGTCAAGGAAAACGACTTGGAACGTCGTAGTCCATTGAGAGTGGAAGGACTAGACCAATGGTAACCTGCGCAGGCACGTGGAACGACGTGATTTACGTGTAACACCTTTATTAGACGACAAAAGGTCATATTACAGCCTTTAGAGGCCTGTGCACGTAGTTGACGGTATTCTAAGGCCATGACGCAAAGGAAAACGACTTGGGACGTCGTAGTCCATTGAGACTGGAAGGGCTAGACCAATGGTAACTTGCCTGGGCGCGTGGAACCACGTGATTTACGTGTAACACCTTTATTAGACCGCAAAAGGCCGTATTACAGTCTTTAGAGGCCGGTACACGTAGTTGACGGTGTTCTAAGGCCATGACGTCATGGAAAACGACTTGGGGCGTCGTAGTCCATTGAAAGTGGAAGGACTAGACCAATGGTAGCTGGCCTGGGCGCGTGGAACCTCGTGATTTACGTGTAACATCTTTATTATATCGTAAAAGTCCGTATTATAGTCTTTAGAAGCTGGTACACGTAGTTGACGATGTTCTAAAGCTATAACGTCAAGGAAAACGACTTGGAACGTCGTAGTCCATTGAGAGTGGACCAATGGTAACCTGCGCAGGCACGTGGAACCACGTGATTTACGTGTAACACCTTTATT
This sequence comes from Hydractinia echinata, assembly GCA_030067915.1. Taxonomy (NCBI): domain Eukaryota; kingdom Metazoa; phylum Cnidaria; class Hydrozoa; order Anthoathecata; family Hydractiniidae; genus Hydractinia; species Hydractinia echinata. The sequence goes on along the minus strand of JASGCC010000382.1, from coordinate 65,543 downwards.
AGACCGCAAAAGGCCGTATTACAGCCTTTAGAGGCCGGTACACGTAGTTGACGCTGTTCTAAACCTATGGCGTCAAAGAAAACGACTTCGGACGACGTAGTCCATTGAGAGCGGAAGGACTAGACCAATGGTAACCTGCGCAGGCACGTGGAACCACGTGATTTACGTGTAAGGCATTTATTAGGCAACAAAATGTCATATTACAGTCTTTAGAGACCGGTATACGTAGTTGACGGTGTTCTAAAGTTATAGCGTCAAGGAAAACGTCTTGGAACGTCGTAGTTCATTGCGAGTGGAAGGACTAGACCAGTGGTAACCTGCGCAGGCACGTTGAACCACGTGATTTTCGTGTAACACCTTTATTAAACCGCAAAAGGCCGTATGACAGCCTTTAGAGGCCGGTACACACAGTTGACGGTATTCTAAAGCTATAGCGTAAAGAAAAACGACTTGAAATGTCCTAGTCCAATGAGAGTGGAAGGACTAGACCAATGGTACCCTGCGCAGGCACGTGGAGCCACGTGATTTACGTGTAAGGCATTTATTAGGCAACAAAAGGTCATATTACAGCATTTAGAGGTCTGTGCACGTAGTTGACGGTGTTCTAAGGCCATGACGCAAAGGAATACGACTTGGGACGTCGCACTCCATTGAGAGTGGAGGGACTAGACCGATGGTAACCTGCGCAGGCACGTGGAACCACGTGATTTACGTGTAAGGCCTTTATTAGGTGACAAAGGGTCTTATTGCAGCCTTTAGAGGCTACTTTAGAGGCTAACGGTACACGTAGTTGACGGTGTTCTAAGGCCATGACGCAAAGGAAAACGACTTGTGACGTCGTAGTCCATTGAGACTGGAAGGACTAGACCAATGGTAACTTCCCTGGGCCCGTGGAACCACGAGATTTACGTGTAACACCTTTATTAGACCGCAAAAGGCGGTATTACAGTCTTTAGAGGCCGGTATACGTAGTTGACGGTGTTCTAAAGCTATAGCGTCAGGAAAAACGACTTGGAACGTCGTAGTCCATTGAGAGTGGAAGGACTAGACCAATGGTAACCTGCGCAGGCACGTGGAGTAACGTGATTTACTTGTAAGGCCCTTATTAGGTGACAAAGGGTCATATTACAGCGTTTAATGGCCTGTGCACGTAGTTGACAGTGTTCTAAAGCTTTAGCGTCAAGGAAAACGACTTGGAACGTCGTAGTCTATTGAGAGTGGAAGGACTAGATCAATGGTAACCTGCAAAGGCACGTGGAGCAACGTCATTTACGTGTAACACCTTTATTACAACGCAAAAGGCCGTATTACATCCTTTAAAGGCCGATACACGTAGTTGACGGTGTTCTAAATTGATAGCGTAAAGGAAAAGCGACTTGGAACGTCGTAGTCCATTGAGAGTGGAAGGACTAGACCAATGGTAACCTGCGAAGGCACGTGGAGCAACGTCATTTACGTGTAACACCTTTATTACAACGCAAAAGGCCGTATTAAAGAGTTTAGAGGGCGGTACACGTAGTTGACGGTGTTCTAAATCTATAGCGTAAAGGAAAACGACTTGGAACGTCGTAGTCCATTGAGTGTGGAAGGACTAGACCAATGGTAACCTGCGCAGGCACGTGGAATAACGTGATTCACTTGTAAGCCTTTTATTAGGTGACAAAGGGTCATATTAGAGCGTTTAAAGACCTGTGCACGTAGTTGACGGTGTTATAAAGCTTTAACGTCAAGGAAAATGACTTGGAACGTCGTAGTCCATTGAGAGTGGAAGGATTAGACCAATGGTAACCTGCGCAGGCACGTGGAACCACGTGATTTACGTGTAACACCTTTGTTAGACCGCAAAAGGCCGTATTACAGCCTTTAGAGGGCGGTACACGTAGTTGACGGTGTTCGAAACCTATGGCGTCAAGGAAAACGTCTTGGGACGTCGTAGTCCATTGAGAGTGGAAGGACTAGACCGATGGTAACCTGCGCAGGCACCTGGAACCACGTGATATTCGTGTAAGGCCTTTATTAGGTGACAAAGGGTCTTATTACAGCATTTAGAGGACGGTACACGTAGTTGATGGTGTTAGAAACCTATAGCGTCAAGGAAAAAGACTTGGGACGTCGTTATCCATTGAGAGTGGAAGGACTAGACCAATTGTAACTTGCGCAGGCACGTGGAACCACCTTATTTACGTGTAAGGCATTTATTAGGCGACAAAAGGTCATATTACAGCCTTTAGAGGCCTGTGCACGTAGTTGACGGTGTTCTAAGGCCATGACGCAAAGGAAAATGACTTGGGACGTCGTAGTCCATTGAGACTGGAAGGATTAGACCAATGGTAACTTGCCTGGGCGCGTGGAACCACGGGATTTGCGTGTAACACCTTTATTAGACCGCAAAAGGCCGTATTGCAGTCTTTAGAGGCCGGTACACGTAGTTGACGGTGTTCTAAACCTATGGCGCAAAGGAAAACGACTTGGGACGTCGTAGTCAATTGACAGTGGAAGGACTAGACCAATGGTAACCTGCGCAGGCACGTGGAACCACGTGATTTACGTGTAACACCTTTATTAGACCGCAAAATGCCGTATTACAGCCTTTGGTGGACGGTACACGTAGTTGACGGTGTTCTAAACCTATGGCGTCAAAGAAAAGGACTTGGGACGTCGTAGTCCATTGAGATGGAAGGACTAGACCAATGGTAACTTGCGCAGGCACGTGGAACCCCGTGATTTACGTGTATGGCATTTATTAGACAACAAAAGGTCATATTACAGCCTTTAGAGGCCTGTGCACGTAGTTGACGGTGTTCTAAGGCCATCACGCAAAGGAAAATGACTTGGGACGTCGTAGTCCATTGAGACTGGAAGGACTAGACCAATGGTAACTTGTCTGGGCGCGTGGAACCACGGGATTTACGTGTAACACCTCTATTAGACCGCAAAAGGCCGTATTATAGTCTTTAGAAGCTGGTACGCGTAGTTGACGGTGTTCTAAAGCTATAGCGTCAAGGAAAACGACTTGGAACGACGTAGTCCATTGAGAGTGGACTAATGGTAACCTGCGCAGGCACGTGGAACCACGTGATTTACGTGTAACACCTTTATGAGACCGCAAAAGGCCGTATTACAGCCTTTAGAGGCCGGTACACGTAGTTGACGCTGTTCTAAACCTATGGCGTCAAGGAAAACGACTTGGGACGTCGTAGTCCATTGAGAGTGGAAAGACTAGACCAATGGTAACCTGCGCAGGCACGTGGAACCACGTGATTTACGTTTAAGGCATTTATTAGGCAACAAAAGGTCATATTACAGCCTTTAGAGGCCTGTGCATGTAGTTGACGGTGTTCTAAGGCCATGACGTCATGGCAAACGACTTGGGGCGTCGTAGTCCATTAAGAGTGCAAGGACTAGACCAATGGTAACCTACGAAGGCACGTGGAACAACGTGATTTACGTGTAACACCTTTATTACACCACAAAAGGCCGTATTACAGCCTTTGGAGGACGGTACACGTAGTTAACGGTGTTCTAAACCTATAGCGTCAGGGAAAACCACTTGGAACGTCGTAGTCCATTGAGAGTGGACTAATGGTAACCTGCGCAGGCACGTGGAACCACGTGATTTACGTGTAACACCTTTATGAGACCGCAAAAGGCCGTATTACAGCCTTTAGAGGCCGGTACACGTAGTTGACGCTGTTCTAAACCTATGGCGTCAAGGAAAACGACTTGGGACGTCGTAGTCCATTGAGAGTGGAAGGACTAGACCAATGGTAACCTGCGCAGGCACGTGGAACCACGTGATTTACGTGTAAGGCATTTCTTAGGCAACAAAAGGTCATATTACAGCCTTTAGAGGCCTGTGCACGTAGTTGACGGTGTTCTAAGGCCATGACGTCATGTCAAACGACTTGGGGCGTCGTAGTCCATTAAGATTGCAAGGACTAGACCAATGGTAACCTGCGAAGGCACGTGGAACAACGTGATTTACGTGTACCACCTTTATTACACCACAAAAGGCCGTATTACAGCCTTTGGAGGACGGTACACGTAGTTAACGGTGTTCTAAACCTATAGCGTCAGGGAAAACCACTTGGAACGTCGTAGTCCATTGAGAGTGGAAGGACTAGAGCAATGGTAACCTGCGCAGGCACGTGGAGCCACGGGATTTACGTGTAACACCTTTATTAGACCGCACAAGGCCGTATTATAGCCTTTAGAGGCCGGTACAAGTAGTTGACGGTGTTCTAAACCTATCGCGTCCAGGAAAACGACTTGAAGCGTCGTAGTTCATTGACAGTGGAAGGACTAGACCAGTGGTAACCTGCGTAGGCACGTGGAACCACGTGATTTACGTGTATGGCATTTATTAGACAACAAAAGGTCATATTACAGCCTTTAGAGGCCTGTGCACGTAGTTGACGGTGTTCTAAGGCCATCACGCAAAGGAAAATGACTTGGGACGTCGTAGTTCATTGAGACTGGAAGGACTAGCCCAATGGTAACTTGCCTGGGCGCGTGGAACCACGGGATTTACGTGTAACACCTTTATTAGACCGCAAAAGGCCGTATTACCGTCTTTAGAGGACGGTATACGTAGTTGACGGTGTTCTAAGGCCATGACGTCTAGGAAAACGACTTGGGACGTCGTAGTCCATTGAGAGTGGAAGGACTAGACCGATGGTAACCTGCGCAGGCACGTGGAACCACGTGATTTACGTGTAAGGCCTTTATTAGGTGACAAAGAGTCTTATTGCAGCCTTTAGAGGCCGGTACACGTAGTTGACGGTGTTTTAAACCTATGGCGCAAAGGAAAACGACTTGGGACGTCGTAGTCAATTACCAGTGGAAGGACTAGACCAATGGTAACCTGCGCAGGCACGTGGAACCACGTGATTTACGTGTAACACCTTTATTAGACCGCAAATGCCGTATTACAGCCTTTGGAGGCCGGTACACGTAGTTGACGGTGTTCTATTCCTATGGCGTCAAGGAAAAGGACTTGGGACGTCGTAGTCCATTGAGAGTGGAAGGACTAGAGCAATGGTAACCTGCGCAGGCACGTGGAGCCACGGGATTTACGTGTAACACCTTTATTAGACCGCACAAGGCCGTATTATAGCCTTTAGAGGCCGGTACAAGTAGTTGACGGTGTTCTAAACCTATCGCGTCCAGGAAAACGACTTGAAGCGTCGTAGTTCATTGACAGTGGAAGGACTAGACCAGTGGTAACCTGCGTAGGCACGTGGAACCACGTGATTTACGTGTATGGCATTTATTAGACAACAAAAGGTCATATTACAGCCTTTAGAGGCCTGTGCACGTAGTTGACGGTGTTCTAAGGCCATCACGCAAAGGAAAATGACTTGGGACGTCGTAGTTCATTGAGACTGGAAGGACTAGACCAATGGTAACTTGCCTGGGCGCGTGGAACCACGGGATTTACGTGTAACACCTTTATTAGACCGCAAAAGGCCGTATTACCGTCTTTAGAGGACGGTATACGTAGTTGACGGTGTTCTAAGGCCATGACGTCTAGGAAAACGACTTGGGACGTCGTAGTCCATTGAGAGTGGAAGGACTAGACCGATGGTAACCTGCACAGGCACGTGGAACCACGTGATTTACGTGTAAGGCCTTTATTAGGTGACAAAGAGTCTTATTGCAGCCTTTAGAGGCCGGTACACGTAGTTGACGGTGTTTTAAACCTATGGCGCAAAGGAAAACGACTTGGGACGTCGTAGTCAATTACCAGTGGAAGGACTAGACCAATGGTAACCTGCGCAGGCACGTGGAACCACGTGATTTACGTGTAACACCTTTATTAGACCGCAAATGCCGTATTACAGCCTTTGGAGGCCGGTACACGTAGTTGACGGTGTTCTATTCCTATGGCGTCAAGGAAAAGGACTTGGGACGTCGTAGTCCATTGAGAGTGGAAGGACTAGACCAATGGTAACCTGCGCAGGCACGTGAAACCACGGGATTTACGTGTAAGGCATTTATTATGCGACAAAAGGTCATATTACAGCCTTTAGAGGCATGTGCACGTAGTTGACGGTGTTCTAAGGCCATGACGCAAAGGAAAACGACTTGGGACGTCGTAGTCAATTGAGACTGGAAGGACTAGACCAATGGTAACTTGCCTGGGCGCGTGGAACCTCGTGATTTACGTGTAACACCTTTATTATACCGTAAAAGGCCGTATTATAGTCTTTAGAAGCTGGTACGCGTAGTTGCGGTGTTCTAAAGCTATAGCGTCAAGGAAAACGACTTGGAACGTCGTTGTCCATTGAGAGTGGACTAATGGTAACCTGCGCAGGCACGTGGAACCACGTGATTTACGTGTAACACCTTTATGAGACCGCAAAAGGCCGTATTACAGCCTTTAGAGGCCGGTACACGTAGTTGACGCTGTTCTAAACCTATGGCGTCAAGGAAAACGACTTGGGACGTCGTAGTCCATTGAGAGTGGAAGGACTAGACCAATGGTAACCTGCGCAGGCACGTGAAACCACGTGATTTACGTGTAAGGCATTTATTAGGCGACAAAAGGTCATATTACAGCCTTTAGAGGTCTGTGCACGTAGTTGACGGTGTTCTAAATCTATAGCGTCAAAGAAAACGACTTGGAACGTCTTAGTCGATTGAGAGTGGACCAATGGTAACCTGCGCAGGCACGTGGAACCACGTGATTTACGTGCAACACATTTATTAGACCGCAAAAGGCCGTATTACAGCCTTTAGAGGCCGGTACACGTAGTTGACGCTGTTCTAAACCTATGCCGTCAAGGAAAACGACTTGGGACGTCGTAGTCCATTGAGAGTGGAAGGACTAGACCGATGGTAACCTGCGCAGGCACATGGAACCACGTGATTTACGTGTAACACCTTTATTAGACCGCAAAAGGCCGTATTACAGTCTTTAGAGGCCGGCACACGTAGTTGACAGTGTTCTAAGGCCATGACGTCATGGAAAACGAGTGGAGCGTCGTAGTCCATTGAGAGTGGAAGGACTAGACCAATGGTAACCTGCGAAGGCACGTGGAACAACGTGATTTACGTGTAATACCTTTATTACACCGCAAAAGGCCGTATTACAGCCTTTAGAGGCCGGTACACGTCGTTGACGGTGTTCTAAATCTATAACGTCAAGGAAAACGACTTGAAACGTCGTAGTCCATTGAGAGTGGGAGGACTACACCAATGGTAACCTGCCCAGGCACGTGGAACCACGTGATTTACGTGTAACACCTTTATTAGACCGCAAAAGGCCATATTATAGCCTTTAGAGGCCGGTACACGTAGTTGACGGTGTTCTAAACCTATTGCGTCCAAGAAAATGACTTGGAGCGTCGTAGTCCGTTGAGAGTGGAAGGACTAGACCAGTGGTAACCTGCGCATTCACGTGGAACCATGTGATTTTCCTGTAACACCTTTATTAGACCGCAAAAAAGCCATATGACAGCCTTTAGAGGCCGGTACACGTAGTTGACGGTATTCTAAAGCTATAGCGTAAAGGAAAACGACTTGGAATGTCGTAGTCCATTGAGAGTGGAAGGACTAGACCAATGGTAAACTGCGCAGGCACGTGGAACAACGTGATTTACGTGTAACACCTTTATTAGACCGCAAAATGCCGTATTACAGCCTTTGGAGGCCGGTACACGTAGTTGACGGTGTTCTAAACCTATGGCGTCAAGGAAAAGGACTTGGGACGTCGTAGTCTATTGAGATGGAAGGACTAGACCAATGGTAACCTGCGAAGGCACGTGGAATAACGTGATTTACTTGTAAGGCCTTTTTAGGTGACAAAGGGTCATATTACAGCGTTTAAAGGCCTGTGCACGTAGTTGACGGTGTTCTAAAGCTTCAGCGTCAAGGAAAATGACTTTGAACGTCGTAGTCCATTGAGAGTGGAAGGATTAGGCGAATTGTAACCTGCGCAGGCACGTGGAACCACGTGATTTACGTGTAACACCTTTATTAGACCGCAAAATGCCGTATTACAGCCTTTAGAGGCCGGTTCACCTAGTTGACGGTGTTCTAAACCTACAACGTCAAGGAAAACGACTTGGAACGTCGTAGTCCATTGAGAGTGGAAGGATTAGACCAATGGTAACCTGCTCAGGCACGTGGAACCACGTGATTTACGTGTAAGGCATTTATTAGGCGACAAAAGGTCATATTACAGTCTTTAGGAGCCGGTACACGTAGTTGACGGTGTTCTAACGCCATGACGTCAAGGAAAACGACTTGGGACGTCGTAGTCCATTGAGAGTGGAAGGACTAGACCGATGGTAACCTGGGCAGGCACGTGGAACCACGTGATTTACGTGTAAGGTCTTTATTAGGTGACAAAGGGTCTTATTGCAGCCCTTAGAGGCCGGTACACGTAGTTGACGGTGTTCTCAACCTATGGCGCAAAGGAAAACGACTTGGGACGTCGTAGTCCATTGAGAGTGGAAGGACTAGACCAATGGTAACCTGCGCAGGCTCGTGGAACAACATGATTTACGTGTAACACATTTATTAGACCGCAAAATGCCGTATTACAGCCTTTAGAAGCCGGTACACGTAGTTGACGGTGTTCTAAACCTATTGCGTCCAGGAAAATGACTTGGAGCGTCGTAGTCCATGGAGAGTGGAAGGACTAGACCAGTGGTAACCTGCGCATTCACGTGGAACCATGTGATTTTCCTGTAACACCTTTATTAGACCGCAAAATGCCATATGACAGCCTTTGGAGGCCGGTACACGTAGTTGACGGTGTTCTAAACCAATCGCGTCAAGGAAAAGGACTTGGAATGTCGTAGTCCATTGAGAGTGGAAGGACTAGACCAATGGTAACCTGCGCAGGCACGTGGAACCACGTGATTTACGTGTAAGGCATTTATTAGGCGACAAAAGGTCATCTTACAGCATTTAGAGGCCTGTGCACGCAGTTGACGGTGTTCTAAACCTATGGCGCAAAGGAAAACGACTTGGGACGTCGTAGTCAATTGAGAGTGGAAGGACTAGACCAATGGTAACCTGCGAAGGCACGTGAAACAACGTGATTTACGTGTAACACCTTTATTAGACCGCAAAAGTTCGTATTATAGCCTTTAGAGGCCGGTACACGTAGTTGACGCTGTTCTAAGGCCATGACGCAAAAGAAAACGACTTGGAACGTCGTAGTCCATATAGAGTTGAAGGACTAGACCAATGGTAACCTGCGCAGGCACGTGGAACCACGTGATTTACGTGTAACACCTTTATTAGACCGCAAAATGTCGTATTACAGCCTTTAGAGGTCGGTACACGTAGTTGACGGTGTTCTAAGGCCATGACGTCATGGAAAACGAGTTGGGACATCGTAGTCCATTCAGACTGGAAGGACTAGACTAATGGTAACTTGCCTGGGCGTGTGGAACCTCGTGATTTACGTGTAACACTTTTATTATATCGTAAAAGCCGGTATTATAGTCTTTAGAGGCCGGTACGCGTAGTTGACGGTGTTCTAAAGCTATAGCGTCAAGGAAAACGACTTGGAACGTCGTAGTCCATTGAGAGCGGAAAGACTAGACCGATGGTAACCTGTGCAGGCACGTGGAACCACGTGTTTTACGTGTAGGGCTTTTATTAGGCGACAAAAGGTCCTATTACAACATTTAGAGGCCTGTGCACGTAGTTGACGGTGTTCTAAGGCCATGACGCAAAGGAAAATGACTTGGAACGTCGTAGTCCATTGAGACTGGAAGGAGTAGACCAATGGTAACTTGCCTGGGCTTGTGGAACCACGTGAAGTATGTGCAACACCTTTATTAGACCGCAAAAAGGCAGTATTACAGTCTTTAGAGGACGGTATACGTAGTTGACGGTGTTCTAAAGCTATAGCGTCAAGGAAAACGACTTGGAACGTCGTAGTCCATTGAGAGTGGAAGGACTAGACCAATGGCAACCTGCGCACACACGTGGAACCACGTGTAATACGTGTAACACCTTTATTAGACCGCAAAAGGCCGTATTACGGCCTTTAGAGGCCGGTATACGTAGTTGACGGTGTTCTAAAGCTATAGCATAAAAGAAAACGACTTGGAATGTCGTAGTCCATTGAGAGTGGAAGGATTAGACCGATGGTAACCTGCGCTGGCACGTGGAACCACGTGATTTACGTGTAACACCTTTATTAGGCGACAAAAGGTCATATTACAGCCTTTAGATGCCTGTGCACGTAGTTGACGGTGTTCTAATGCCATAACGCAAAGGAAAACAACTTGGGACGTCGTAGTCCATTGAGAGTGGAAGGACTAGACCAATGGTAACTTGCCTGGGCGCGTGGAACCATGTGACTTACGTGTAACACCTTTATTAGGCGACAAAATGTCATATTACAGCCTTTAGAGGCCTGTGCACGTAGTTGACGATGTTCTAAGGCCATGACGCAAAGGAGAATGACTTGGGACGTCGTAGTCCATTGACACTGGAAGGACTAGACCAATGGTAACTTGCCTGGGCGCGTGGAACCACAGGATTTACGTGTAACACCTTTACTAGACCGCAAAATGCCGTATTACAGCTTTTAGAGGCCGGTACACGTAGTTGACGGTGTTCTAAACCTATGGCGTCAAGGAAAAGGACTTGGAACGTTGTAGTCCATTGAGAGTGGAAGGCCTAGACCAATGGTAACCTGCGTAGGAACGTGGAACCACGTGATTTACGTGTAAGGCATTTATTAGGCGACAAAAGGTCATATTACAGCTTTAGAGGCATGTGCACGTAGTTGACGGTGTTCTAAGGACATGCCGCAAAGGAAAACGACTTGGGACGTCGTAGTCCATTGAGACTGGAAGGACTAGACCAATGGTAACTTGCCTTGGCGCGTGGAACCTCGTGATTTACGTGTAACACCTTTATTATACCGTAAAAGGCCGCATTACAGTCTTTAGAGGCTGGTACACGTAGTTGACGGTGTTCTAAAGCAATAGCGTCAAGGAAAATGACTTGGAACGTCGTAGTTCATTGACAGTGGAAGGACTAGACCAATGGTAACCTGTGCAGGCACGTGGAACAACGTGATTTACGTGTAACACCTTTATTACACCGCAAAAGGCCGTATTACAGCCTTTAGAGGCCGGTACACGTAGTTGACGGTGTTCTAAACCTATGGCGTCATGGAAAACGACTTGGGACGTCGTAGTCCATTGAGACTGGAAGGACTAGACCAATGGTAACCTGCGCAGGCACGAGGAACCACGGGATTTACGTGTAACACCTTTATTAGACCGCAAAAGGCCGTATTACAGTCTTTAGAGGCCGGTATACGTAGTTAACGGTGTTCTAAAGCTATAGCGTCAAAGAAAACGACTTGGAACGTCCTAATCCATTGAGAGTGGAAGGACTAGACCAATGGTAACCTGCGCAGGCACGTGGAATAACGTGATTTACTTGTAAGACCTTTATTAGGTGACAAAGGGTCATATTACGGCGTTTAAAGGCCTGTGCACGTAGTTGACGGTGTTCTAAATTGATAGCGTAAAGGAAAATGACTTGGAACGTCGTAGTCCATTGAGAGTGGAAGGGCTAGACCAATGGTAACCTGCGAAGGCACATGGAGCAACGTCATTTACGTGTAACACCTTTATTACAAGGCAAAAGGCCGTATTACAGCCTTTAGAGGCCGGTACACGTAGTTGACGGTGTTCTAAATTTATAGCGTAAAGGAAAATGACTTGGAACGTCGTAGTCCATTGAGAGTGGAAGGACTAGACCAATGGTAACCTGCGAAAGCACGTGGAGCAACGTCATTTGCGTGTAACACCTTTATTACAAAGCAAAAGGCCGTATTACAGCCTTTAGAGGCCGGTACACGTAGTTGACGGTGTTCTAAATCTATAGCGTAAAAGGAAATGACTTGGAACGTCGTAGTCCATTGAGAGTGGAAGGACTAGACCAATGGTAACCTGCGCAGGCACGTGGAATAACGTGATTTACTTGTAAGCCCTTTATTAGGTGACAAAGGGTCATATTACAGCCTTTAAAGGCCTGTGCATGTAGTTGACGGTGTTCTAAAGCTTTAGCGTCAAGGAAAATGACTTGGAACGTCGTAGTCCATTGAGAGTGGAAGAATTAGACCAATGGTAACCTGCGCAGGCACGTGGAACCACGTGATTTTCGTGTAACACCTTTATTAGACCGCAAAAGGCCGTATTACAGCCTTTAGAGGCCGGCACACAAGTTGACGGTGTTCTAAACCTATGGCGTCAAGGAAAACGACTTGGCACGTCGTAGTCCATTGAGAGTGGAAGGACTAGACCGATGGTAACCTGCGCAGGCACGTGGAACCACGTGATATACGTGTAAGGCCTTTATTAGGTGAGAAAAGGTGATATTACAGCCTTTAGAGGCCTGTGCACGTAGTTGACGGTGCTCTAAGGCCATGACGCAAAGGAAAATTACTTGGGACGTCGTAGTCCATTGAGACTGGAAGGATTAGACCAATGGTAACTTGCCTGGGCGCGTGGAACCACGGGATTTACGTGTAACACCTTTATTAGACCGCAAAAGGCCGTATTGCAGTCTTTAGAGGCCGGTATACGTAGTTGACGGTGTTCTAAGGCCATGACGTCAAGGAAAACGACTTGGCACGTCGTAGTCCATTGACAGTGGAAGGACTAGACCGATGGTAACCTGCGCAGGCACGTGGAACCACGTGATTTACGTGTAAGGGCTTTTTTAAGTGACAAAGGGTCTTATTGCAGCCTTTAGAGGCCGGTACACGTAGTTGACGGTGTTCTAAACCTATGGCGCAAAGGAAAACGACTTGGGACGTCGTAGTCAATTGACAGTGGAAGGACTAGACCAATGGTAACCTGCGTAGGAACGTGGAACCACGTGATTTACGTGTAAGGCATTTATTAGGCGACAAAAGGTCATATTACAGCTTTAGAGGCATGTGCACGTAGTTGACGGTGTTCTAAGGACATGCCGCAAAGGAAAACGACTTGGGACGTCGTAGTCCATTGAGACTGGAAGGACTAGACCAATGGTAACTTGCCTTGGCGCGTGGAACCTCGTGATTTACGTGTAACACCTTTATTATACCGTAAAAGGCCGCATTACAGTCTTTAGAGGCTGGTACACGTAGTTGACGGTGTTCTAAAGCAATAGCGTCAAGGAAAATGACTTGGAACGTCGTAGTTCATTGACAGTGGAAGGACTAGACCAATGGTAACCTGTGCAGGCACGTGGAATGCGGGGATAATGAACTTGGCCCAATCACCATCAACCTGAGGCCACCATGAGCCGTTGGTAAGTGAGGCCCCTATTGATTTGAACTTGTACAGGCTGCTGGCATCTGCACCATACTCGCGACATACTTGTGCATACCCAGATGTTAAATAGGGGTTTTTATACCGAGAAAACCCGTCATCATAAGGCATGGGTACCTTCATTCTTGCTAAAATACGACGCATTTGGTAGTATATATGAAACTGAAATATCGAGTTAACAAGGGGTACCGAACCCGTCATGTGCTTAGCAGAGTTGCCTAATGCGGTGGTTGCGCAATGGGTAGCGAAATTCACCTGCACGTTCCAATAGTCCAACGCCTGCCCCTTCCAGCCTACAATGGCAGGGTCATTCAGTAAATTTGTTAAAGGCCTGATAGGGTATTTGCTAAATTCAGGGAAGGCCACAGAAATGTGTGAGTCTGTAGACACGTACAGGTCTTGTTGTTCCAAATTTGTAATACCAGGTGGCCATTCTCCCCTGTTGGACTTGTACTTTGCCTTGCGGTTGTATGAGTAGATATTCATCGTTTTGTTTAAAACAAAACGATGAAGCAACTCTACATTACAGATATTACAAGCCCACGATATTCGAAGACTACCTGGGGCAGGATAGTAGGATAGCTCTGAAATCCATTAGCATACGGGGTGAGTGGCTCAACATCTATAATAACAACGATTTCACCATCCGTAGGGTTGGGCCCGATCAAAGAGAGACTAAAATACGGATCATGGCTGGCCTGTATAGAACTGAGGATGTGGTATCCATTGTCAACGCCCAATCAGAAGATAAGATTAAGTTATTTATACTTAAAAGTGGTTTATGCACCATGAGGGTTAGTGATGGGTACACCGTTGCATTTAACCGGCAATTACATGAACTCCTTGGATTTGCATACGATCCCTCGAAAAAATACTATCAAAAGGGTGACTATACTGGAACTTATAAGACTGACGTCTATATTCGACTACGCCTCGTTTGCCCTCAGTTGGATGAAGACGAGTGTCTACTAGATGGTAAAAAGTCTAAAATTCTCGCCCTGTTGCCTATCAAGAAATTAAACGCTTGGGGGGATATGCTGACATGGAGTTTTGATACGCCTGTCTACCTCCCTTTAAAGGGTAGTACGGATCGCCTCGAATTCATGCTGACGGATGAATTTCATCATGACAAGAATGTGGCTTTCACCGGACTAACGATGCAAAGTCAAAAATATAGACTTGATGAAATTGGTGAAATCGAAAAGTATCTGCGGGGTGAAATTAAAGAGCGAGATAAATTAGCAAAAAAATTTAAGATGCATGGGACCTGGGTGCGCTTCTGCGACCATGGGTTATTAGGGGTTTCGGTTATCACCTCGGGGATCGGGGTGGGTACATTATTATCTGGGATTGGTGTGCCTCTTGCCGTGGCAATGTGAGGCCTATCCCTGGCTGTGGGCATGGGGCAGGCAGGCCTTAAGACTGCTGGAAAAAAGATTAGGGGCAAAGTCAAAAAAGCATGAGAATATAAGGCTGATCGCCGAGGCTAAATTGAACTCGATCGTTGATCTAATCTCAAGGGCTGTTGAGAATGGGGAGATTGATAAGTACGAGTTTAGCAGGATATTACAAGAAAAGCAAAAGTATATGGTACTTAAAGAACAGATGCGACAGCGTTTTAACCGTATTGTGAACGTCCTCAATGAACGGGAACGTGCCCAGCTAGTTGCGAAGGGCCGAGAGGCAGGTAGAAACGACATTTTAAAAAAACTTCAATCTGTACAGTATGCAAGCGCTACCTAGAGCCCCCACCCGAGTATAAGCCTTAATTAATTATATATATATATATATTTTATAGACACTATATGGCCTATAAAATATATGGTTTTCTAATATCCTCATTCAGCAGCCATTCTTTTTTAAAGTCCTTATATAGACATTCCGTAATATGTACCTGAGGGTAGTAGTTTTTGCCTTGCACATATATTGATGATAGTGCCAGGATGGCACTGGCTTGGCAGGGCTCATCATAAGGTACCGACATACAGTGAAATTTGGTTGTGATCGCATCCTTGTAATATTTGAGTTTGGCATTAATATAACGGTCCTTTTTGACCGGCTCCGTCGTCAATTGCTCGGAGATAAGCTCCTCGATCTTGGACCAGATTTGAATCTTGGTACTCTTCGAAATCAAGACTCATCGCCGGTACCGCATTGGCGTTGTACCGGGTGACACCGTTCGGCGACCAGATTTTAGGTGTTTTTACCCTTAAGGCTACCAGAAGGTCTTGTGTATGGTAGCCTATGACGAGCCTCTGATCCTTACCGCCATTGGCTGGTAATGGATCTGACACTGTCAGGCAGTCCACGTTGATATCGTTGATGTCTGCAAAGGTTGTCGCAAATGAGTAGAAAATTTTAGGGTTGACGATTTCATTCTCAAATTGTAGCATCTTGTTTTTATTGTAATTCAAACGACTTCAGGGAATTGCATGTCATTGTACATACGCAGCCACCCCCGTTATAGGTGATATATTCCTGGTAGCAGTACCAGCATAGCATTTTACCGTTTACCTCAAACCTTCGGCCGCATGTACATCTGTCATATTCATCCAGCATACGTTCACAGTCCTTACATTGTTGTTCATCCATTTATTTCCATGTCATCAATACGATCCTCCAGATCCTTAATCCTCCGTTCATTCTCCTTCTCCTTCTCTGATTCTTGTACCAGGGCCAGGGTCATTAGTGGTAGAGAGCGACCGATGCCGGCCATGAAGGTCATGACTACTGCATTTCCAAAAATATCGAATTTTACTTGACAATTCATTTATTAGTAGTGGTATTTTGAATTTCAGGGACTTTCTACTCGATAGCCCTGCTACACATGTCTTGCGTCTTGAATTTATCCGGCACGTACTTCAGCGTGCGGGGATACTTTTCAACAGCATTGTTGCATATGTCCTGGGTCTTGAATTGATCTGGTACATCACTGAGCACCGAGGGATTTTTTTCAACGGCCTCGTTGCACATGTCTTGCGTCATGATATGATCTAGCACATACTTGAGCATCCAGGGATTCTTTTCAACGTTCTCGTTGCACATGTCCTGTGTCTTGAATTGATCCGGCACATATTCGAGTGTCCCGGGATTCTCCTCAACGGCCTTGTTACACATGTCCTGCGTCATGATATGATCCGGCACATCTAAAAGCATCCGGGGGTACTCCTCAACGGCCTTGTTACACATGTCCTGCGTCTTGAACCTATCCGGCACATACCCCAACATGCGGGGGTCCTCCTCAACAGCCTTGTTACACATGTTCTGCGTCTTGAACCTGCTCATTTATTGAAAAATTCAAATATATTCAGAAGATTTTATAACCTCCTGAATATTTTTTTTCCTCCATTCAAACCCACAACTTTTCAAGATCTGGATGCCAGGCTACCCCCTAATTCCGGCACTGGCATACTTTCCCTCTCATGTAGTATATGGTCGTCCAAGGGTTTTGATAATTGTCCCAGATATCGAGTATTCTCCGGGTCTTGAATTGATCCGGGACATACCTGAACATGTTAATATCCGCCATAACAACCTTTTCACATATGTCATTCGTATTTACATGATCTGGGATATATTTTAACAGATGGGGTTTCTTCCAAACGGCCCTATTGCACATGGCATGTGTCTTGAATTGATCCGGCACACACTCGAGCATGCAAGGGTTTCTTTCGACGGCTTCATTGCACATGTATTGAGTTAAAAAACGGTCCGGTGTACATACAAGTAGGCGGGAGTTTTTAAGAACTGAATTATTGAACTGATAATGGTATTCCATATCCATAAGTATCATATGTAGTAAGTCAGTCCTATTTAAATATTTATAATTTTGAAGGCCCCTCTTGTTCGCAGCCTGCTTCATTTGTTTTAATTTAATTCGCCCTATCTCTTCGTTCATCTTGTACAATCTGTTAAAAGACAGAGACTTGTAATATTGCTCGACCTGGCGTGTCTTTATTGCGCATGCGTTGATTATTAGCAGAATTCCCCAATTCGCATGATGGGGGATTTTTCATGCATATCAATGGATTTTTGTGTAATGAGGTGTGACGAAAAGTTGTGACGTCACAAGCAAAATTGTGTTTGATATTTTTTATGAGAGTTTGACCGTGTTTTTTGAAAAAGTGTGTATGGAAAGACCCCCTACTCTAGCTGCAGTGTTTTGTTCTTACTACCAGATCTGAGCAAAACCAGTTTGTTGAAATTGATTGTGACGCACCTGGGCGGGCCTGTAAAACGCCCGTGGCTATCTCGTATATATACGGGATCCGCATCACAAG
This sequence comes from Hydractinia echinata, assembly GCA_030067915.1. Lineage (NCBI taxonomy): Eukaryota > Metazoa > Cnidaria > Hydrozoa > Anthoathecata > Hydractiniidae > Hydractinia > Hydractinia echinata. Next base: position 47,956 of record JASGCC010000382.1, on the reverse strand, counting down.
TGTTAAAATAGTTTCCTCTGAAAATTATTTTTTAATTTTAAATATTTTCCTCAAAAAATTATTTTTTATTTTTAAATAGTTACCTCAAAAAATTACTTTTTATTTTTAAATGGTTTCCTCAAAAAATTATTTTTTATTTTAACCCTCGTAGTGCGATCCGTTTGTCAAAAAGCCCAATTTTGACAAAACTTTTATTCCTACTTCAATTGACTATAACTCAAGAACAAAAAGGAACTAGATGCTCACTTCAGGCTTATTTGATAGAAAAAGACCTAAACTTTTTTATTGGGGTCCAGAAATTAGCATCTTGGGGTCCGTCGCCTCCCGCCAGGGGGAGGCTAACCACTGGAGCCCCCGGGCCTGTTGACTTTAGTTGACTTTAGTTTAGCGTAAGAACGGATTGCGAGCATTAGATGTGTAGCAAATGCATTGGGCGCACGCTAAGTAGGTGTGCCGTGACAGGAAACTGTGTTTGGGTGAATTTGCGCAGAGATAGGAAAATGTATGTTCTGGGACAAACAACGACAACGGCAACAACGGCCACAACGACAACGGTACAACAACGAAAAAAGTCCCAGAAATCCCGAAAGCCCTAATCCCCGAAACCAATCCGAAACCCCGAAATCCCCAATCCCACCCCACCCCGATCCCGACAATATGTAACGCATGCGCACACGCTATTAGTAATAACGCTGACATCAACAAAAACCAGAGCACGCGCAGTTGAGTAGGGGAAAGTCCCTTACTCAAAAGCGACCACCTTGTTGAAGTTGAAAGTGTTTAAAAAATGAACCTGATTACCAGAGACATTCCAGAATTATTAAGGGTTAACGTCAATAAGACAAGAAGCGATGATTATTGTTCCCGTTTCCACCGGTTTTTTGTTTCCAGAATTTTTGGCTTGGCTGCGATCGCATCGAGGCTGTACTGGTACAACGGGAGCCTAAGCTGCGATGCGAAAGGATTGGATGTGGACCCCGGGTACCTACAATCTGTATGTTGGATGAGCGGGCTTTTTCTATTCCCGCAGGTATCCAGATTACTTGGTGGGAAGCATGTGGCTCTATCTACGCATATATATGGTATTCCTGATGATTTAAGTGTGAAGAAGGTCTACGCTAATATGGAGGGGAGGCCATGTACCCGAAGAATGTTTATGGGTAACTGCGAGAACTTAAGGAAGCGCAGATTCACAACCTACATATGGACTCCATTCCTCATGATAGCTTTTGTGCTTGTTATTTCTATCCCATACTATATAAGTAGGTTTACTTCTGCGGGGGTGATCAGGTTCAAGAAGAGCCTCGCAACTGCCGGGGACCCCAAGGTTCTACATGAGCAGTATTTTCATGATGGATATCCCGGATACAAGTACGTACTTCATAAGATGCCACCTGTGCTTTATCTGGCTGTGGATATTATAATCATGGTGGTACTTTCTAATCTCCTGGGGACAAATTTTTGGAAATACGGAGACGCTTGGCTCTCGTATGACGAGTATGAAAAGAGGAATCTTCACGGTGCGGCAATGTACCCCCTGGTACCGGACGATGTTTTCCCCCGATTCGGCATGTGTTCCTTGTATTCGAAGCATGCTGCAAGGAGAGCTGTCAGCAATAACCTCGTTGTGGCCGTATGCGAGGTGTCATCTCATGTGCTATACCAATACTCCTTCGTATTCATTTGGTTGGCAATGATATTTGGAATTACATCCTGCGTGGTGCAAATAATTTACAACATCGTGTCCGCCTGCATCCTATATTGTGCCAAAAGGCGATATAGATTGTCAATGATGCAATGTGAGCTTCTCGATATCGTCAGGTCTACTGACCTTGTCATGTATCGACGGTTGAAAATGTACATGAACCGATGAGATCACCGACTATCTTACAACCCGTGGTTGTAAGATAAATGATGGAACAATGTGACGATTGTGAAGTGACCCTGGATGAGTACGACCGATGCCTGCAATGCCAACCTTATACAAGGTAAAATGCTGTGCTGGTCCTGCTATTACTTATACATTACGTACAATGGCGGCTACTGTCCATGTGTCAAACTTTAGTTGAACCCCAATATTAACATAATAAAGAATGTTTAAATTTGGTACCGAGAACGTTAACACGTTGACTTTCATGCCACGACGGCTCCATTAAATATCAAAGATGTCAATACTGATAATATCGTGCTAAGTGACCCCGTTCCGGCCAACAGAGGCAAAGATGAACGCACCGTACTTGGCTATAAAAATGGTGGCAAGATCCAACCTTTAACAATCATAACACCCAAGAAGCTCCCTTCAAACGGTGCCTCGCGCTATAGCGAGACATCTGTACTTACCATGTCATTCGATTTCTATAATCACCCCGAATGGCTGGAGAAGTTTAATAGTATCATGGCCGCGGTACAAGCTTTGAAATTACAAACCTTTGATACCCCGCCCGTGAAAAGAGGCAGGTACATCACGGCAAAGGTGAAGGAACGGAATGGCAAAGTTAAGACGTATTTCTACCCCGGAGAAGTCCCGTTAGGGGAAAGCTGCCAGTGCCAAGCCATTCTAAAACTGTCCGACATCTACAAACAAGGCTCGAGCCATTATATGCAGATCTATCTGGATGAGTGCAAGTATCAAACCTTAATACCACATACTACCCGCTACCTTTGCGATTCGGATGACTCGGATGACGAGAGTGACTCACAATTTGGAATAGCTTAAAAAAATGCGTTAGTTGGTCTTCAGCCATATAAAAACATGTTCGTTACCGAATTAAAAAAGGAATCCAAAGCGCTAGGGATCCGTAATATTTCAGCCATGAACAAGGCCGCCCTTATTGAAGCGATCCGAAAGGTGAAGTATAAGGACGCTTCAACACAAACCGATGGTCCCTACTGCGAACCATGCGTTACCATAGCCTGGGAGAAGAACCTAGAGCAGTATGAGCGAGAGCTAGCCGAGAGGAAGAAACGCGTGGTGCACGAGCGCTTCTATACAGTCGATCCAGATACCGGGGAAGTACTCGTCTAGTATGTTAACCAACATATTAGACTACGAATAGGCGGGTGGCTCATCTAAATACCGCTTACATGCTGTACAGATTGAATTTTTTTCATAAGCTCCTCCTTCGCCTCCTCACGTCCCTTCGCGACAAGCTGCTGTCGCTCCCTCTCATTAAGGACATTCACGGCTTGTTTCGTTCTTTGACGGACTTGTTCCTTCAGCAGCATATACTTCTGCTTCTCCTGTATAATCAAGCTGAACTCATAGTCGCTGATCACCCCATTCTCCACAGCTTTACTGATGAGGTCAACAACAGAGTTGAGTTTAGTCTCTGCCAATAGCCTGATGCTCTCGTGTTTCTTCGACTTGACATCTAGCTTCTTGCCCGCATTCCGCAGACCTGCTTGTCCTAGCCCTACGGTGATAGTGATACCACCCATGGCGACAGCCAGTGGCACCCCAATTCCGGATAACATACTACCAATACCAACACCCGAAGTGATGACACTTATAGCTAGTAATCCATGGTCAGTGAATCTCACCCACGTACCATGCATTTTGAACTTTTTAGCGAGTTTATCCCGCTCTTTGATCTCGTTACGTAGATATTGCTCTACTTCCTCGATTTTGCGCAGTCTGTACACCTGGCTTTCATCAAGCTCATCGGGTGCACTCGGTGATAAGCTTGGATAAAGCTTTGTAATCTCTGTCATTTATTCTATGAGCAAGTGCATTGTTAAGCCTGCGAAGGAGACATTCTTTTCATGATGATACTCGTCCGTCAACATGAATTCCAAGCGATCTGTGGACCCCTTCAAAGGAAGGTATATCGGAGAGTCAAAACTCCAGGTTATCATGTCCCCCCAAGCGTCTAGCTCCTTAGTAGGCAGCAGAGCGAGAATCTTAGATTTTTTACCTTCCAACAGACAGTCATCCTCATCCAGTTGAGGGCAAACGAGACGTAGTCTAATGTAAACATCGGTCTTGTATAGACCGTCATAGTCACCCTCCATATAGTACTTTTTTTTTGGATCATAAGTTAGACCCAAGAGTTCATGCAAAAGTCTTCCAAATACAACCGTATAACCTTTATCAACATGTAGTCTACAGAGTCCGTTCCTCAGCACAAAGATCTTGATCTTGTCCCCCGCCTGTTTGTTGACGATTACCGCCAAATCTTCGATCTTATACAACCCGTTCATAATGGTGATCCGGGTCTCTCTTTGATCGGGCCCCATCTTGCGGATGGTGAATTCGTCGCTGCTGTATATGTTTAGCCACGTAGGTCTGATACTGATGGATTTCAGAGCGATCCTTGTATCCTGCCCCAGGTAGTCCTTAAATATCGTAGGGTTATATATATCAGTGATGTATAGTTGTCTCATCTTTGTTCTAATAAGAAAAGATGAACATTTACAGCTATAATCCCAAGGCAGAGTACCCCTCCAACAGGGGTGAATGGCCACTTGCTATAACCAACTTGGAGCATCAAGACCTGTACGTCTCTACAGACTCGCATATCCCCGTATCATTCCCCGAGTTCACCAAATACCCCATCAAGGTGACAAGTACGTACTTGAACGACCCTGTCATACAGGGTTGGACGAAAGGGCAAGCCCTCGACTACTGGAACATCCAAGTGAACTTCGCCTGTCATTGCGCAAGCACGGCCTTGGGCATCTCGGCCAAGCACCTAACAGGCTCCGTACCACTCGTTAACGCCATCTTCAAATTTCACGTGTACTATCACATGCGACGCATCTTAGCAAGGATGAAGGTACCAATGTCTTTCAACGATGGTTTTAGTCGATACTCAAACCCCTACTCCACATCTGGATATGCGCAAGTATGTAGAGAATATGGTGCGGACCCCAAGGGCTTGTACAAGACCAAGTCTGTATCGGCGTCACTCACCAACGGTAGATGGTGGCCCCAGGTTGAGGGTGATTGGACCAAATTCATCATACCAGCAAGTCAGGGCTTGACATCGGAAGGCCTGACCAAGCTAAGTGAGAGTATTCGCGCCTGCGTGGTCTTGTTGCTTGGATCACAGGCAGGGGCAAAGGCATCCTTACTCGGCTCAGGTGCGGATAACTACACAGCAAGGCAAATATTGATGCAAAAATTTGAAGCTATGGTAAAGCGTCAAGAGAACGTAGGACATGATATGACGGAATTCCAGAAGGTCTTGCAATATGCCCGAACGCCGGTAAACTTCGCCGTCATGCCCAGTATCTACATGCTGCCATCAGACATGAACCTCCGCATAGGCAAGATTGTGGGGTATAACAACAACATACTAATAGCACCCGCCAATGTCGATGTGGGGGTACGTGTTGATGTGAATAACAAACCTATTGTCAGGGATGCGGCAGCCGCACCCTCCAAGCATATTGCCAAAACACCTATATCTCATATACCTCCTATGCATACCGAGCATACCATGCCTCCTATATCTCATATACCTCCCAAGCATGCTACACCTCCCATACATACCACCGAACAGCACGAGGATACCAAGGCAACACTGATCACGGCGGGAGTAGGACTGATTCTCGCACACATCTGGCTTAAAAAATCGTAGACCGCGAAGCTCGAGTCTAATGTGTTGATCAACAAATTAGACCTATTTTTTACCCTTCCCAACGTACGCGACAATAACAGCGACGACAGCAGCGATGGCCATGTACAAGTGCTTGGCTACGTATTCGACAACTCTCTCTGCAACTCTAAAGAAGAAGGAGACGACGCTGCCAATGATCCCGGGCAAAGTTGCACTTGCTTTCCCTGCTAGATACTTCAGGAATTTTCCAAGTCTTTCCAGCTGCTTTTGTACGAAGCCTTTCCCACCCCCAGAGGCACCTCCCGCGGCACCTGCACCTCCACCACCTCCAGTAACAGCGAGCACGATGGTTGATACGAGCAAGCCAACGGCGGAAACGATGCTCGCTATGGTCAAGCCTTGTTCCTTGAACAAGATCTTGAGCTTTTCCAGCATTGATGTGTCATCCCCAGCGATTTTCATCAGAGTATCTTTGATGTGCTTCAGTTGGCTCTGAATCACGGAGGACATTATACCGTGTTGCTCTCGTATGGCTTTCTTCTCATCCCGCAGTTTCTTTAACTCTTCCCTAGCCAAGGCTATATTCTCGTCCTCAATCTTTATCTGTTCCTTGGTTATTCCAGGCGTCTTCTTCTTTCTCTCGAGCCTCTCCACCTTTTTTTTGTACTTTGTCAATCTGGCTATCTCTCTCGAGTATCTTGCTGTTCAGCATCCTCAGCTGACCCTGGATCGTTCGAATCCCTTGGTCGAGTCCCCTTCTCTCGCGATCCGTGAAGATCTTGGGTCCTCCAAACGACGTATCTTCAATAAAGCTCTTCGTCTCGTCGAGCACGTTCCCGAGCAGTGGCTCCATATCGATAGTGTCCGCCTTCCCCTCGATATGATCTATGCCGTTCACGAGCCTCCCGGCCGTTGCCGCGATAGGTTTAATATAGTCCTTGAACCCCATACGCCCCAAGCGATTCTTGGGGCGTAGCCCCCTCATCAGCGCCGGGCCCATAATTCTAAATTCACCATTATCGGCCCTTGTGAGTCTTATACCATCGATAAAAAGCTGGTTTCCTTGTGCCTCAAACTCATCGTAAGGTATCGCTTGTAGATCTGGATCTAGCTCCACCCCATTCCCGATAAGATAGTTGTAAAAACTAATAACCTTCAACCTTTTCAGCCTTTCCTTTTGACTTAGCGTGGTGTCGTCTCCTTCTTTCTCCAGCAACCTCTGCAACCATTCCGATTGACTTAGCGTGGTGTCTGTCCCAGTCGCTTCTACCCCACTCGCTTGGGGCTCAGTGCCAGACCCTGGAATGTCATCAGGTTGATCGCCTAGCAGCAACGCGGGGGTACTGATCTCCTTGAGCTCAATGTTCTCTTCATCTCCGCGGTCAAGGTCCTCCTCTGGAATACCTTTAAAAGCTCCTTCATCTGGATTAATCGACATTTATTCAACCCGCAAGACCCTAATAATAAACCATGAGTAACATGTACGGAACTAAACTTGATCCCAATGCAGAAGTCAAGACGCTGTTCGCCATGAAAGGCAAAAAGCAGCGTGTTAAAGTAAGTCACGTCCCCAGTACCATCAACCCGAATGAAGACTTGTACGTGGATGTACCAAACATGGGGCGGGACGATATCATTTTCCCAGGCTCTCTCAGGCTCCTTTTTAACCTGGAGCTTGAGGGTACGAACACGAAGAGAACCATCGTGAGCAACATTGGCAAGGCCCTGGTGCGGAATTTACGTATCACTTTGAATGGCAATGAGGTGCAAAATATTAGCGACTATAATGTGCTCGCTACCTACAGAGATCTCTGGCTGCCTAAGTTTGAGAGAGAAAACAACCTCATTCTGGAGGGCATCAACCCTAACGATGGTACCATCAGAGCCCTACAAGTGAAAGCAACGGACCATGTCGGGACAGATGAGGAAAAAGCGATCGTGGCGGCGTATGGCAACACCTTTTGCATCCCGATAGGCAAGATGTTTGAGCTGACAAGAGACCTACCTTTTTACCAGGGAGGACTCCATGACAGGCTACAATTCGTCCTGCATTTTGCAGGGTATGGTGACGTGATCAAAGATGCAGGCACAGCGGCTTCTGGAAGCACGGCAGCCAAGCCAGCGGATGCTCAATACAAGATTAGCAACATTGCCTTGGAGTTTGACAAAGTGAACCACGAGGGGCTTAGCCGTGCTATGATGTCGAGGTATTCGAGACTCGCGCTGCCCTATGAAAGGATCCTAAGAAGCAAAGTGGTCACTATGAAAAAGTCTGATACCTCCTATAACCTGCAGATCGATACACCCGCAAAGAGCCTCAAGGGGGTGCTATTACTGTTCGTAGACCCTGGGAGAGTCAAAGCTTACTCGGGTGTAAACGAGACATTTTACAACCCCAAGATCGAAAGAATCTCGATTACTGTCGAGGGGGAGCCTAACGAGCTATATAGCCACGCCATGCTACCAAAGGATCATCTTGAACAAGTCTTTGAATTGTTCGGTAGCCAGGACAGTGAGGTCACGATCGGGCAGTTCATGACTGAGAGATACGTGCTCTTCATCGATTTTCGTAGCTCTCCGGATAATACCCTGCATGGATCGGGTAGACCATTGCAGAGGCTAAGCGATGGTATAACACTCCACATGACCTAGAAAGCTGACGGAAGTACCGGGGATATCAAGTGCTACGTGTACTTGCTGCAAGATGCGCAGCTGAATATTTTAGACGGGCGATTCCATGGGGTGGAGTATTGAAAGTAAATGGTAGTGACCACAATTTTGTATGTACCCCATGGGATAAAATACAAAAATAATATGGAAAGCAAGAGCTGTTCAAGATGTAAAAAGAGCCTTTCACCAGATGCATTCAAGGTGATGAAAAATGGTAGGCAAGCAAAACAGTGCATCAAATGCCTGCATAAAAAGAAACAGTGGCGTGCCAAAAACAAATGCCCCCATGAAAGGGTGATGGAACAGTGTAAGGATTGTAAAGGTAGTCAAATCTGCCCCCATGAAAAACAGAAAGCCCAGTGCAAAGACTGCAAGGGCAGTCAAATATGCCCTCATGAAAGGCGAAAATCACAGTGCAAGGAGTGCAAGGGCAGTCAAATCTGCCCTCATGAAAGGGTGAGGTCCAAGTGCAAAGACTGCAAGGGCAGTCAAATATGCCCCCATGAAAGGGTGAGAGATTTCTGCAAAGACTGCAAGGGCAGTCAAATCTGCCCTCATGAAAGGGTGAGGTCCAAGTGCAAAGACTGCAAGGGCAGTTAAATATGCCCCCATGAAAAACAGAAAGCCCAGTGCAAAGACTGCAAGGGCAGTCAAATATGCCCCCATGAAAAACAGAAAGCCCAGTGCAAAGACTGCAAGGGAGTCAAATCTGCCCTCATGAAAGGGTGAGAGCTTTCTGCAAAGACTGCAAGGGCAGTCAAATCTGCCCTCATGAAAGGGTGAGGTCCAAGTGCAAAGACTGCAAGGGCAGTCAAATCTGCCCTCATGAAAGGGTGAGAGCTTTCTGCAAAGACTGCAAGGGCAGTCAAATCTGCCCTCATGAAAGGCGAAAATCACAGTGCAAGGAGTGCAAGGGCAGTCAAATTTGCCCTCATGAAAGGCGAAAATCACAGTGCAAGGAGTGCAAGAAGGCCAAACAATAAACATGGCAACAATCGGTGTCCTCGTAGCGGGGGCGGCTATCAACGCGTTGGCATTCAGCGGGTCAAATTATCTCTTTAGCAAACTTTCGGGGCATGGTGAGGCTGAGAGGAAGAGGCATGACAAAGCGATCGAACAGCTTCAAGCGGCTCAAGCACAATGGGTCCGGGACAGACAGGCTAAGATTGACTGGTATAACAAGCAGCGTGAGCTGCAGCGTCAAGCCGGTGAGAGCTTGAAAGAACTCGATGCAGGTATGCGGGAGTACTACATCGCGACCATCGAAAAAGCCCCAAAGCTCTCAGACTATTATGTACCCTCCAAACAACAACAGGACGGCGAACTGACTTTCATCGTGGGCTCGTTGGCTTTTTTGGGTTTCGTGGCTTACAGGTATATGTAAGAACGCTTTTGACATGTATAATATAAAGACATGTCAAAATTATATACCAAGGAGGAGGCTGAGAAACTCAACCAAATCTATTACACCCCGGAACATCTATGGACTGGACGGAAAGCCATTAAATTACTCTCCGAGCAGAGTAGTCTCTCCAAAAAGAGGGTGACGCATTGGCTGACGAGGCAGATGCGCAGACTCCGGCATATCAAAGGCCCCAAAAAGATCGACTACCCTCATTTCATCATCACGAAGCCTAATGAAATGCATCAGTTTGACTTGCTCTACATGCCGCATGACAGGCTGTACGGCAGCACATACAAATACATACTCACGGGCATCGACGTAGCCTCTCGCTATAAGGTAGCCAGGCCCTTGAGAACCAAGAAAGCCAGCGAGGTTGCCGACATGATCAAGGACATTTACAAAGCTGGACCTCTCCGATACCCCAAGACCTTCCAGTGCGACAATGGTAGTGAGTTCAAATCAGATGTGACAAAACTGCTGGAAAGTAAAGGGGTCGAAATCAAGCGCGCAACTACCAAGTACCACCACACTTTTACAGCTTTTGTTGAGGCCTACAACAAGGTGCTCGCGCAGAGATTGTTCAAACCACAAGATGCGCAAGAGCTTGCCTCTGACGAGACTAGTACCACCTGGGTTAAGCACTTGTACAGCATCGTCAAAAGCATGAACAATAGCAAAACGGCTATGATCGACATGAAACCCTCGAAAGCCATCAAGCATTCAACAAAAGCTGTAAAAGTGTGGTGGTACTTGGTAGTTGCGCGCTTGATTTCGACCCCTTTACTTTCCAGCAGTTTTGTCACATCTGATTTGAACTCACTACCATTGTCGCACTGGAAGGTCTTGGGGTATCGGAGAGGTCCAGCTTTGTAAATGTCCTTGATCATGTCGGCAACCTCGCTGGCTTTCTTGGTTCTCAAGGGCCTGGCTACCTTATAGCGAGAGGCTACGTCGATGCCCGTGAGTATGTATTTGTATGTGCTGCCGTACAGCCTGTCATGCGGCATGTAGAGCAAGTCAAACTGATGCATTTCATTAGGCTTCGTGATGATGAAATGAGGGTAGTCGATCTTTTTGGGGCCTTTGATATGCCATCGAAAGCCATCAAGCTGATAGATGTCGCGCTTACGAAAAGTGAACAGCACCCTGGGGAGAAAACCCTACCTGAGGATGGCTTATACTTGTACTTGCTGCAACCTGGAGAAGAGCATGGTGATGCTAAAAGACGCGCGACCGACGCTTGGTGGAGCAAGAAAACGTATAGACTGGATCGTATCGTGGCAGGGTCGAGGTTGTTATACTATCTGGCGGGTGGGCCTGATCGAAGCCTCGTGGCGGAGGAGCTCATGCTAATACCGGAGGATGTTGAAGTACATCCGGAGCATGTAAAAGAGTGGTAAATGGGTTGTTTTTGTAGCTCGATCAAGCTACAAAACTGTGACTTGGTCTTTCATTCCGCGAGTTCCAAGAGACGTTCATGCATATATCTAGGGCCTAGCCTAAAATGTCTTACGCGCTCAGGGTTTACCTCAATACACCCACGCTCCCTGAGCCAATTGTAATGTACAATGGAATTAGGGATCTCAGCCAGTACCACAATCTCGCTTGTTCCTAATCTCTTGCGCTACATATCCCTGTTGACCACAGATGGCAAGGTAGGGCCACGGATTATCGTTGTTCTTCTGGATAACGGCCATACTATTATCTTTAGACATTTTATCTTACAGTTTTGATTCCGAAAATCTTTTTGCATGGACTGTGCTCTTAATTTTGAATTGCATGTGCTGTTTTTTGTGAGCGTAGCTAAGGTGAGCCATTGGTTCACCTTAATACTTACCTCGTCCCAGGTCAGCACGCTTAGGGCTTGGTACAGAATAATTTCAAGAGCACCTCCAGGGGTTCATCCTCCAGTGACTTACTCGGATCCCATACATACAGTAAAGGAGGCATGGTATAGAAGGGATACCCATAGACGATACCTTTAATGACATCAGGTTCACCATCAAGGTTGATGATGTCAACCAGGCGTCTATCCTCTATAGGAAACTTGAGTATATTGCCTATTGTTTCTATGTCTGCTAGATCCGAGAGCTTCAGATCCCTATCCTTGATGATCTCATAGCAGAGCATGCCCCACTTTTTCACTTCAGCCGAGACGATATGCAGACCCAGGTCTTCAATATCAACCTTGAGCCCCTCATCTTCCTCCTCACGGGGAACTGTTGCCCACGGCTTTTCACCTGATGCCACTCTCTCTAAAAGCTCGTCATCATCCGGATATACAAACCCTTCGTAGTACTCACCATTCCTAAATCTAAAATTTTCCAGGCAAGTAGAGCAATAACCGGTAGTAGATCCTGCCTTGATGCAGCATCTCAGCACGGGTATTTGAATATCGTAAAAGTTTACAAGTTGTCGGCTCTGTACGTAGGCTTCCATTTTTTCTTTGATATTTAACTACCTTTTAACGTACATCTGAAGTGGTCAAGCAGCATCTATCAGGCATGTATTTTTTGTGGCTCGTAGGAGCTACAAAACTGCGACTTGGTCTTCTAATGCCGGGAATCCAGGTCGTACAAGTCGTCTCGACCAAGATCGATAAGCTTGAAGTGGCATATGTATCGCTCTACATGTCCTTCTTCGATGAATCTGTTAAAGGCACGTGTACCGATGGGATTGTCGATAACGACAATCTCTTCGGAGTTTGGAAATTTCTCTTTGAACCAACTCCTCATCCTAGGGATATCGCGTCTTTGAATAGGCGCTTCATAGTACGGGAAATCGTGGTACTTATCAGCGTCAGGTGTCGTATGCTTACGAAAAATCATAATAACATTATCCCGCCTTGGATCCCGCGCGCGGCACATCTTTCGAAGTGTCTCAATTTCCCGGGATTGTTCTAAAATGTATCTATCCATCGATTCGAGATCACCCTCCTGTATTGCGAGGTCGATGCTCATTTCTTTGATTAACTTGCGCTGCTCCTCAATTTTCCTCTGTAATTCTGCAAGACAAGACATTTTATCTTACAGTTTTGGTTCCGGGGGATTATGTTGCATGGACGATGCTCTTAATTTTGAATTGCGTGTGCTGTGTTTAGTTAATGTGAGCCACAGGTTCACATTAATACCAACCCTATCACAGTCCTCTATATATCGCGCGTGCTGCCATGATGAGGGACCCCACAGTGGCTAATGTCGCGACCTTTTTCACACATTCACGCACTTGGCGCAATTCCCACAGCATGCTGGATAGTAGTTCGTCCGTTTCGGTGCCTTCTGGGTTAGAAATGTTATCATAGGCTAGATCGTCCTCTAATTTCTTAATCCGTTCCATAATCTGCTTAATTGTATCCTCTGTCATACTTTATTTAGAGGTGCGAGCTGAACGAGGGGGCGATATTCTATAAATCTTATATATTGAAAACGCAATAAGAATGAAGGGCCCCGCGGTGGCGAGTGCAGTGACTTTTCTTGCGTACCCTCGCAGGCCGTACAATTCCTCCAAGCTCGCCTCAAGGGAGCGTTCCAGGTATGAATTTTTCTCGTCCTCCCGCCTTATTTGATCCTTCATTTCCCTGATCTGTTCGATAAGATTTTTTACTACCACATCTGAATGAGACATATTTATTTAGTTGAGAATCACTGCAAAATGCTCCAGCTCCTTGGATGCTCCAGCCTCACATATAAGCAAGCATGTTTCGATCTTTTCAACCCAGCTTTGATAGTCTCCCAATCGTTGATCATGTTGGTCTCTTCGTCCACCAGCTTCAGGTCTGAGCGCTCATGGGGATACCACATGAACAACTGTTTCTTTTGACGACGCAGGTTCCTTGGCAGGGCTGTATAACTCTGCGTTAACAACCACAAACTGTGTTTCTTGTGCCTTCCACTAATGGCGAGTTCTAATAAGGGTTGACGCTTCTTATCCAGGCTCTCGTCAGCGATCATGTCATCAACGATGAACAAGCTCTCTTCGCCCGCTAGAAGCTTTGATAATTGCTCGATCCAGTCGAAGAGTTCACCTTTGGGGTCCACGAGGAAAACGTAGTCATCTTTCCATAGTGAAGCTCTCTCGAGGTGGGTCCTATTCCACTGTATTGTAGGACATAGAATGATAATGTTGTTGAAATGGTGCTTGTATTCGCTCTCGAGCAAATCCAGGACTAGCTGGGTCTTACCGCATGAGGTGGGTCCTGTGAAGATCGCTGTATGAGGGTCTTTCACAATGTCTAGCATTTATTCTGTCTGCCGGTAGCAGATAGAACCTTGCACATTTAGTTGGAGATGAAGCGGTTACCTTTTGATTGATTTTCACTTACCCACATGGGCTGCATGTTTGTGTAATGTAGCCTCGCGAGTTGCACCTCCTCGCTGGGGTATTCTCCGTTCTCTCTGTATTTTAGTGGCACCTTGTGGTCAAACTGCCACTGCCCTCGGTTTCCCCAATTCATACCATCTCTGAATTGGGTCTGGATATGATTCTTGAACGTGACAATATCACAGCCCAAGTACTCGGTAGAGGCAATCTCTGTATCACGTCTTAGAGCACGCCTAATCCTATTCATAATTATATTATACTGATAGGCAGGGCGATCGCATATGGAGCATTGCCTTGGTCGTTTTTCATGGCGACATCTGTTGCGTTCCACACACGCCTTGTCGGTATCGAGGCATCTATTGCACCGTTTTGTTCGCTGTCCGTTGGGTTGACGCCTGAAGTTGTCTATTGATAAAGAGTAATTACATCTCGAGCATTTTTTAACCTCCTCCATATTAATTCGTGTTTAACCCTGGAGGGTAAACACGAATTGTGGTCATTTATTTTGGCTTTGGTACTATACTCGCAGGAAGCCACCCCTTTGAAACAGCCATTTCCCGTGAACCCCTTCCCACAGAGAAGTAAGCCACCATTTTGAGGGCATCGCTCGAGTCCATCTTGGTGGAGGGGCGCGTGATGCCAAGGAACTTTTTGCCCGCCATGGCATAGGCGAATGTGAAGCCTAGGTCCACGACTGTTTCGTAGAGCATATCGATAATCTCTTTCTGCTGTGGTGATACGTTTGAACTCATTTATTAGAGGCCTAACGCATACGAAAAATGTCGATATCATTAATGTTGGGGTGATGCCCCTGCGGGGCCTTTGGACGATCAGGCCTGGAGATCTCTGTGGGCTTCGCGTCATCCTGCGGAGGAGGTTTTTGAAAGAAAAAATAGAGACCGGTTCCCAAGCAAAGGAGTAGAATGGCTGCACCTCCAGCACCATAGATGTATATAGTGCCTGTGGACTTGGGGGGACCAGCGGTAAGTTCCTGATCGTCTTGGGAAGTACTTTTGCCCAAGTTCTTCTTCTTCTCCAGCTTATCCTTGCGATTCCATTCCACAAGTCTCTTGCCCGCAGCAACACGTCCCTCGTTCTTCTTGGTTATAACTTGGTTAGGTTCTTCACTCATTTGTTATAACTCGTGAGAGTTACAAGAAATCACTTCCATCCACGTCAAGAAAACCCCTTCGGACCATATCTTTCCTCGTACTCCAGTGAATTCCTATAAGGTCTCGTCTCTAAAACACAGACGTGAGGCGGGAAACGAGCCGCCACAGGTGTTATGATGACGGTACCATGTACGCCAAAATCGGCAGATGTACTGCACCAATCCGAATAACTCAGGGGTGGTAACTTGTATAGATCTAGTGCCATGCTCTTTAAACGCTCATAACGTTCACGATTGTTCATTCGTATTTTCGATAGACTGTTTCCCATTATTCTCTTGTTGTTCAACCTCTTGCCCCTCACCCACTTTGGACATTGGTATTTGACAGTGGTTTACACTGTGTGCAGCTACTAGAAGAGGCGATAGGAATTTACCAAAAGCGGAGTATACTAGTAACCCCAAGTCAGCCATGGAGTCTTTAATGATAGGATCCTCTTCAATATCTTTGCAAAGAGCCTCTGCACTATCGAGCTGAACTACCCTCCCCAAGACTTTGACATACATGCTGATAGCTTGTGATGATAGGGCTTTGGCAGTTTTTTCCCCTTTCTCCTGGAGTTCATGTTGAAGAAACTCGTTGTGGATTTTCTCGAGAACTTCGGGTGAGGCCTTGTCAACATAGGCCTCTGTGCACTTTTTAGGCAAGAGATGCCCCTTGCCTTTGCGTATGGCATCCTTCAAGGCTTGACGTTTGTCGCATTGCTATGGCGCGGGTGTATCGACTACATCAAATATTGCAGCAATATCTTGAACCATCTTTATTAATCGTCGATACCGGAAGAAGATGAGTATAATCAAAGCGTACGGCAGCAGCACGGCAATATATAGACATAATTCCATTTGTTTTGTATGCTTGATCAAGCACACAAAACTATAGTTTATTCGGAGATGAATCGATGGCCTTTCGATTGATTTTCATCTACCCACATTGGCTGCATATTAGTATAATGCAGCCTTTCTAATTGCACAGCTTCACTGGGGTATTCACCGTTCTCTCTATATTTAACGGGGGTTTTGTGATCAAAATCCCACTGCCCTCTGTTTTCCCAACACATACCATCTCTGAATTGGGCTTGGATGTGACCAATGAATGTGCAAATGTCGCATCCCAGGTACTCTTGGGAGAATATCTCTGTATCACGCTTTAGAGCATTGCGAATCCTGCGCAGAATGATTTTATGTTTATACCCAGGGAAATCACATATGGAGCATTGCCTTGGTAGTTTTTCATGGTAACATCTATTACGTTCCACCCACGCCTTCATCACATCGAGGCAATTAATGCACCATTTCGTTTGTTGGCCTTTACTGAAGCCTTTGCTTTGGATCCTGAATTTGTCGAGTGATTGGGATTGTTTGCATCGTGTACATTGTTTAAACTCCATTTCTTGTTACTTTTGTGAGGCATCACTTCATAAAACATTGGACAAATCCCCACTTCTTACATGATGAGTAGGATGTGAACCTGAAACCTACAATTCCAAACGATAATGACCTCTCGCGAGAGTCGTGATATGATCCGCTTGAACGATCCGCTTATCGTCTGCTCGATTGAGTGCAAGCTTGGTCACTTCCTGCGTGAAGATCTGATGCCCTTTGTTGGCTATACATACCCAGGTTTTGTATATATTGACGCCTTCCTCCAGACAGCGCTGGTAATCATTAAAGGTGATGGATTTAGCCGTGATGCACTTCTTCACACCCTTAGCCTTGCGATCTCCACCCTCTTTCGAGAGACTCTCGTAAGCATATGCCTTCGCTCTCAGAGTGATGAATTCGGTCATGAGCTTCCCGCTTAGTTCATCCTTCATGAGGCCCACGACCTTCTTGTTCTTGCCGATGGGGAGAGGCCTTCCATCGTCCTTATTGTAGGCACTCGTATCGAAGCGCTCCTCCACATCAGCGGCAATGTCATGGTAAAAATCCTCGGTCTTTATGTGGTAGACGAAGGAATCGGTGTCCATATAGCACAAGCACAAGTTACTACCGTATTTGGGCTGCATGTAGTCATAGTGGAACTCGTACATGACGGTTTTTGACTGATCCAAGATAGCTTGACTAACATATACGGGCTTATTCATCTTTATTCCCGTCCTACCCATTTCAACACCCATGAGGTTCTCGCTGAAGTAGTTACCGCCCCCGAAATTTGGCTTCATGACGAACTTTGTATACGCGGCTTCATTCGTGATTAACTTAATATTAGGGTGATTGCGGATATTCTCCATGGTTTTCCCAAAGACCGACAGGTTCATCAACTTGTAAAAGTCCTTCTCAAAATCGTTCTTGGTGGCAGTTCTCAGCCGCGTGTTGTGATCGATATAGTCGCAAAGCCAAGGCTTTTGGTTAAATCGGATGACTCGATGCACTTTCTTGAGTAGGAGCCCATATTTCAGGGCTTGATGGAGAGCCCCAATGTGTATAACATACTTCCGCTTATGTTCAAGATTCGGGATGAGCTTCTCTACCCCGTGAATCACCTTGCGCTCCGGTAGGAAGGGGAGCTCGTTGTGCTTGTCATGTAGGCTTTCGGGGTAGTCGAGGTCAGCTTCCAAGAGATAGCCATGCTTGTTAGCAGCCACGAGTTTACCGATCTTCTTCTCCGTAAAGTCCTCCACGTTCGACATCCATTTGAACCCATCAGTGGGTAGATCCTTCCGCATGGCCCAGCCGTAGAGATTGTTGGCATCGAGATACTGCAAGTAGGAGCACTCTTCCTCGGGATTATACTTGTCTCCCATATACCTGTTGTTGGCCTTGGCATACCTGTGAATGGCTTGGGTTATGCCACCTCTAATACCTCTTTCGAACATCAACAGCATCTCCAAAGTCAGTGAGTAACTCTAGCTTGACCTCGGTGTACTTCAGCGCCGCTTTCCAAGCGAGGCAGGGAGCGCTGTAAAAGTGGGCGGGATCGAGCTTGTATTGATCCAAGCATACTCCTCTAAAGGTTTCGAAGACGTCTGCCAATAGTAGGACGTCTGTGGCAAGGTACATATCGTGATAGTCGCCCATGGTTGTAGCGGAGCCCTTTGGAGTGATGACATTCCATACTTTTTGAGCGTGCTCGTAATCGTTGTCGCTGATCCCCTTCATATTTAGCTTGCTGTAGAAGGCCTCCTTGGGAGGTAGCTCCGTCTCTTTAAATCGTCGCCAACCATCCATATACTCGTAAGGATAGACTCCCTTCTTGCGCATGAGCTTAAAATGGTCGTCCTCAGCGAAAAACCAGTGGAGATTTTTGCACTGTTCATCATCGAGGTTGTTCGCGAGCTTTTCAAGGCTCGAAGGCATGAAGCGACAACTATCGATGAATCTGATTTCGATCTTCTTGTACGTCTCCCCATCGGCAAGGGGTACATTGATTTTGACGTTGAAGCTGATGTACTTCTCCGTGTTTTCAGCGATGCATCCAATATCCTCCGTATTATACTTTTCACCTAGCTCTCGGATGAACAAGTGGGCGTCGTATCCTGAGAGATTGTGGAAGATAACAGGCACGTGGCTAGGGATTCTAAACTTGAGGTTGCAGCTGTTATGCGCGGCACCTCTATAGAGGCTGGTGTAGTGACAATGGTCCCGAGCTTTGTAATTCTTGTCATCATCGAAGGACTTCATGCAGATGTGGCATTTCTCAGCCTCGTCATGCTCTCTCTTTAACACCTCCGTTAGTGGCAACATGTCCTGCTGGGGGTAAGTAGAGTAGAGTCGCTTTACCTCGTCCTCCAGGTGGTTGACGAACTTCGTCACGCAGTCCTTACCGCGGTATCTGTATAAGGGATATGGTACGGGCCCGTAGGCAAGGGTACTATATGTACACCAGCCACATGGTACGTGCTCGTTCAGCTTCTTCGTCTTTGTATCGCTCGCATCTTCTACGGGGACCAACAGACTCTCGAAGTCGGCATATATGGCGAAAGGTACATTGAACTGCTGCTGACCGTCCTTGTAGTAGAGCCACTTTTCCTTCTCGCTTGGCATTGAGATTTTGATCGCCTCATTGTCGGCGCAATAGTCATAATGATTGTCGCGCGACTCTACTGTGGGGAAAGCATGCAAGCAGTTCATGCAGAAGTGCATTTTTGCCGTATTCTTTGAGGTCTCACTGCCCAGCAGTCGTGATAGACTTTTGACTGCTGTATAGTGAGTCTTTTTATCGTCCGTGAGGAGGAGCAGATTAACCTGTTTCTCGCGTCCGTTGTATGTCGATCGACGCAGGATATTGATAGTCTTCCCCGTCACGTACAAGACGTTCACCGCAATGTCGGGGTTGTTCAACTCAAACTTGGTGATGTCCTTAACGCTCGTGGGGAACTCGGTGCGCTGCCAGTTATAACGCTCCGCGTAGGGTCTTAGCTTGGTCACGCGTTCTGGATGATCACCAATATCCTCGTGATGTAGAGCGGTGATTATGCTCCACTTGAAGCACTCTTCGTCCTCGTTCGCGGGATTAATGATGGCCTTTTTAGTGGCTAACCACTTTGGTGCTGCGATGTACGAGGAGCCCCGCGTCAGCTTGAGCTTGTGCAAGTCTACATCGAGATGCATAATTCGACCGATGCTAAAACCGCTCTTGGGAAGCGCTGGATTCTCCACATGCGTTTTGATCTGAGCGAGCATCGTGTCTAGCACCTCTTCCACATCGCTACCCTGGAAGACAGGTGTCATGCTGCTATTGAATACCTTATCGACCTCGATGAACAACTCACTGGCACCCTCCACCGGCTTTTTCCACTGAATCCAGAGGGAGCACTGCGCTTTCGCCGATCCCATCTCCTCTACCTGGTTCTCGATCAGGGTTTTCACGTGTGATCGCACCATCCCTAAATACCCGTCGATATCCGTGCCATCCATACCAGGGATGCGGAAGCTCGGGAAGGTCCTGCCGTGGGCTTGCTTATGCTCCTGGGGTGTGAAGTCTTTATCCGATTGCTGCCCGTCTTCGGCATGGTCCTCCCTTGCTTCTTGTTGAACCTCATCATGAAGCGTTGCACCCGTGGCCCTGTTGTAGAGGTTCATCACATTGTTTTTGAACGTATTATATACGCTATTGACACCCTTCTTTATAGGCTCGGGAACAGCGTCCACTAGCCAGTTGTACCATTCGCGCATCTTGTTTTTCACGACCGTCTGTGGTACATCCTCTGGGAGAGCGGGTGCCTCTACAGTAGCAGCCGGTTGCTCTAGCAAAGCAATAAGGTCGGTCTTGGGTAGCCTAGAGTATCCCCTGAGTCCACGGTCCTTTGCAATAGCATGTAATTGTTTTATGTTGTGGCCGTCCATATTTATTGTATAAGAGGGATTGGGGATTTCGGGGTTTCGGATTGGTTTCGGGGATTAGGGCTTTCGGGATTTCTGGGACTTTTTTCGTTGTTGTACCGTTGTCGTTGTGGCCGTTGTTGCCGTTGTCGTTGTTTGTCCCAGAACATACATTTTCCTATCTCTTGCGCTGCTTTGGTGGCCCGTAACATGACCAACAATCTCGGACTTGGCAATATTTGCGGAGAGATTTTTTGAATTTTCACGTTCATTCAAACCCAATGCAAGTGCGGACATTCAGTCTACGCATGCGTGGATTTACGATAAACAAACTTTGATATTTTTGGCTAGCTACGGGAATAGACCACGAGTTAAATGCCCTGAAATTGTAGGAAAAACATCAATTATAACACATTTTCATATTCAAATGTAAAGAACATTGAATATACTGTTGACATAACTTGAAATACCCAAACAAAATCATTAAAAAAGGTTCCTACTCTTCCGATAAGTAAAGCTAGCTAATTCTCAGATTTAGCCATGAAATATCCGAACCCTGCCGGTTTTACCAGGCAAAAGATTAATTGAAATAGTTAAAGCTAACCATCAACAACCATTCCTGAAAGTTTCTGCTAATGGCCACTTTTTTACACAAAGTTACAGGGATTTTTGTAACACTACTCAATTTTACCTTTTTTCGCAGTAGCTAGCCCAATTCATAATGGCTGACCCACAACAAATCCCTGCCGAAATGTGTACAAATCCCATCGGAATACCACGAAAAGAAAAGAGGAATATACACAAGGATAAAAAAATAGGCTTTTTTAACAATTATAGTATATATATATAAATCAACCCTAAAAGTTGGAACACCAGACTAGGCAAATGTTTAGTATGTGTCTGAAAATCTCCCTATTTTTACTTGGAATTTGGTACTATACAGCTTTTGCAATTGAAACTATTAATGGCTTAAGTCTAGGCACCACAACGTGCGAAGGAAATCAATTACAAAAACGTTAACTAATACAACCGACCTGATTAAGCAGCTAAATTTTCTAACATTTAGACTGCTGACACGTTTTTTATAAGAACAAACCATATAAGAACATATGGCTTTAGAGGTACAAAACATTAGAACATGCTAAAAACATTTAAGGCTTCGTAAATACCAAGAATCTCCTTTAAACTTCAAAAATGGTGAAATGAAAGGAAAATTAAGAACATTTTAAGGCTTTAAATTAAGAAACTTAAGAACTTTCTTCAAGTTGAGTGTTCTTTATAAAAACAACGTGAATCAGGATGGTGCACTTTTACAAAATCGAAAACGTTGTTGTTTTGAGTGTACCATTGCGGAAGAATTTTTCCTGAGTGACTGTAAGGAAATAGAAAAATATTTATATTTTGAAATCAAAATCTATAGCTTTCTTGTATTCTTGCGGTCCCAATATTGTGTTGAATATGTTACTCTTTTCGCCCTAGAACCAAGTGATAATTTTTTGTTGCAAAATCTGCATCACAAGCACATTTCTAAACCACAGATTAAATGTTGCACAAATATGGCTTGACATGAATGCTTATGTCAACACGGACCAATATATTTAAAATTTTATAAAGCTGTGCTCGTATTGGGACGGGATGCTAAAGCACTAAAAAATTAACCAGTCATATACCGTAATGCTTCGAATAAACGCCCGGGGCGTTTATTAAATTTTTGGACATTTTTGGGCCGCCATGGGGGACCACATATTTTAGGTGTAAATGGCTAAAATATAAGGTCCCCCCTTTGGTTACAGGCGAATAAATCCATGAAAACGTCATAGTTGCTACCAAATATTTCATGTATGGATGCTTGAATTAAAAGGTACCCCTTTTGGTTATGGGCGCTTAGTTATGAGGAAATGCCATAGGGGGACCACATATTTTAGGTGGAAATGGCTAAAATATAAGCCCCCCCCCCCCTTAGGTTTGGGCGTATGATTGCATGAAAACGCGATAACATTATTTGACGTCGATGATATCCAAATCTTTGGCGAAATTAAATTAGGTAAGCCAACAGTTCTTGCAAGGCAGTGAGCGTTCCGCACAGAAGCTGTCCTTTTGTGATCGGTCGCCGTAGAAATGAATCTACGGAGAAATACCTTGTAATAAAAGTAATACATGGAAACCCACGGGGGTACCTTTTATTTTACTACACTCTTACCTCTTCTCTAGCTGGCTAGCTAACATTCAAAGATATAATGAGTGAAGCTTAGGACGAAAAATAAAGAATACCTCTCAGCTTTCTTTTTGTTTTGCATGTAAAAATGCAGGTTACGTGGGTCCAGTTAAGTGCAGCAGATCGCTTCCCCACAGCCCTCGCGCAATTATGCCTCTTGGATGATGTAACTATGTCCATATATGGCAAATATTTCTATTTATATGTCCGTGGGGTTATGTGCGGAAATGATACAATAACACCCTCTCATGACCGTTAATTTCATGGGATAATAATAACGTTTTTATTCTCCTTTCCATAGAAAATTAGTCCCAGGATTACTTATAAGACATACTTAATTTTTGAGTAAATCGCAGCCTCATATTCTAAGCTAGCGTATTCTCATGTGAAAAGAGCGTGTAGTGATGCCTAAATCTGCGGTAACTCTTGTAATGAGAAGAATTACTATTGCAATAACATTCATCAGTAGGGCAAAACTACTGTTCTCGCAACGGTCCAAACCCTGCTCACGTTTCTTCAGTGGGTGAAAACCCCAAAAATTAAATTCTGCTTCGCAATGATAGGAAGAGCGGACATCGAAGGGTCAAAAGTAAAGACTCCATAAACGATTTGCTGCCACAAACCAGTTATCCATGTGGCAACTATCCTGACACCTCTGGCTTAAAGCTTCAAAGGATGTTTTCAGTTTTTGTTCAAAATGAAAATCAAGATCAAGTGAGCTTTTATTTCTTTTGTTCTATATGTGATTTCCATTCACACTGTACTTTTCAAGAAAGCTACGTTATCGCGAATGAAAAAGATTTAATTCTACATTTTAGAAGAATAAAGTGCATTTGGCAATGATTTCAACTCAAGCCACAAGGTAAACGTAATTCAGTAACAAACAGCGAAATTTAGTTTCTGCGAAAATGTTTAAATTGAGAAAAATGACGAAAAAGCTGCCTTTGTTTTATTAATTTTGTTCATGATTGTAGAAAATATTTCAGATATCATTTGGGTCAAGTTACGACAAAACTTACGACAAAACTTACGACAAAAAGATAAATGGAAGGCATTTTTTAAAGTCATGTTCTATACAATATTCTCTGTTTTGTATGATAAACCGTCAATCTGAAAATAGAGTTGTTTTGTCACACTTTTGCTTTTTAATTAGAGGTCTATATTCAATCGTGCCTTCCATAACATAAAATTAGAATTAATAATCCTAAGTACATATATACTGGAAGTCAAAAGGAGAAAACAAATAATAAAATAAAATAAAAAACGTATACAATATGGACAGCGTGTAATTATAAACTACAAAAAAGAAGGTATTAAAACCACCTGAAAAAAACCGATAGCTGCAAAAACCACAAATACACTTAGACTTTTATGATTCACCTCTTGTATCTGAACGTTTCCGATAAAATTCTGTACAATTAAAATTGTTAATTCGGTTCCTCCTACTCACAAAATATTATTATTAACGCGTTAAAAACTTAAATGTAAAAAATACAGAAGCAGTTTCGTACGTTGTTCGGATGGGCGATATCTGCTGGTAAAAACATTCATTCTAAGTCAACAACTACATCACAGCACACGATTCTCTCTCCGCACCTGCTCGTCGCTAAAAACAAATATACAATTTAGTACTCAGGTTTATTTATAACAGGAAGCCCAGGTGCTTGAAGATTTCCGCCATTAGTCTGAAAGATTTTAAAATTTGAAGTAGACCTTGAAAACGGAGAATTATGGGGTAAACAAATCATTGAGTGTTCTTTTATTATTGTAACTAACCTGCAATGTTAAAATACAACTCAATAAATAAAAAATAAAATTCATGAATAATTAATTAGTTCTGCTGAATATAGCTTTAGTCTACGTGCTTGCGAAATTGTACAGAAGGAAATGACGTAATTATTAAAGGGAAACGTTAATAACATGAAAGATGGCGCATTATAAGACGATCTTCATTATGCTACACTGCACGAGCTTTAACTTTGCATAGCATATAAACTTTAAAATAAAGTATTTTTCATTGGATAATAAAACAATTTGTTGCACTGTTAGGATTCTTATTGACTTAAAACTCATTTTAGCCTCGTTCTCAGAAAAAATCTGTCAACGAGGATTTAGGCTTTAGCCTGGATAAGTTTCGGGCGTCCAGCCTAGCTGCGCTGTCTCTCTCTATCTCTCTATCTCTCTCTCTATCTCCTCAGGCGATTTTAAAGATTCCGCCTTCGCTGGCGGAAATCAACAACCTTATTTGTATGCAAAAAGAGACGATATTCTGTACAAACAGTAAAAGACTTCCAAAAAAGTTTGCTGTCTAGAGCAGAAAGGGGAAATAACCAACATATAATATATATGAACCCTGGTTTCAAAAATACATTTTGCCAAACTAAAGCTCTCGGATAACTGTTATACTTATTCACGTAATATTTATTTTTTATTTTACTGATTTTAAATCGAATAATTATTTGTTATGCGGGTATTCTATACACTTAAATTTTGACATGTACTCGAACTGCTCAAAAGCGCCTCAAAATTGATAGTAAAGTTGCTTAACGGTTTCTAAATTTTTTTGGTACAGTCAAATTGAGTAAAATATATAAAAACATTACCATAAGGCTAAATAATGCTTATAAAAAATACGAGTAAAAATTCATTAAACAAAACAATTTTTCGATAATCTTCTAAACTGTTCGATTTTCTTGTAAGCAATTGTTAAGCAACAGATCTACCACACAAGTATCAGGTCACATGGCAAGTTGCTTATAAAAACAAATGCTTTTCAATGGAATTTACTGAATCTTTAGCGTCCGCAAAAGTGCATCCCGAAAAATGATGCATTTTAAGACAACTTAAAATCTCGACCATACCTTTCTAGATCTTCTTGCAGTTGGTCCAGTCTCCTCAGTTACAACAGTCGCAAGTGTATGCTTCGCCACAATCTATGAAAACGAGACAGAACGAAGGCCGTTTAAGGTATACTCGTCACCATCGGAAGATTCACGGGAATTCACCCGTCTCTACTCGCACAGACAGAGAGCATTATAACATAGATAACCATTCAAGCTACATATTTGCTTCATTTCAGCGAGTCAGAAATGTACATTTGAACTATATAATAAAGACATTACAGTGAAAAACTTCAAGGCAAAGAAAACAAGGAAGGATTTTGAAATTGTCGTCAGATTTTTATCGTTAACTAGCAGCAAAGAAAAAAATAACCAACTCTGCCGCATGCAAGTGAAAATTTGAAAACTGGTATCCCATTTAAGTTAAATAAATCTTCTTCAGTTACTAGTAAATGCTTACATTACATTTATTATAAATATAGAAATGCAAACAGTACAAAAAGAGTTAATTGTAACCAATTTCATACTGACCTCACTTTCATTATTGATAACAGAAGTCACAATGGAATTTCCAAGAGGCCAGTCGACACTTCTCAATACAAGATCAGTTGGTGCTTTACTTTTCACACCAGTAGAGTTACTCCAAATCTAATAATAACAAGAGGACATGCATCTATTGCAGGTTCTTCAAAAGTTGCTAACTTTACTGTACTGCAGACGAAGTGGGGACACGAATTTAAAAGAATTTATTTTTGGTTAAGTACAGCTAAAACAACAACGAAAAAAGACATACTGTAACACTGTGACCAGCCTTTAACACAAATTTAGGTGTAAACTTGTATTCCACTGCATCGTCTTCCTTATCATCAACTATTCGTTGCACGTGCCATCCTCCCAATGCTTCATCCTATTGTACATCAAAATAATTATGATTATCATGCTCGTACACAAGTCTATTTATTAGAGTGTAAGTTTAAAAACATTTTATTTAAAGGTTTCAGTCTAACCTTCATAGCCTTTATGTAGCAGGCTAACTCAAACTTAATTTATTTTATTGTTACATAAGTTCTGCAACTTACAGTCTCACTCTTGTTGTGAAGCTTGATAAATTTGCCTTCTGTATCAGATTCAGCTATTTCAACCCCTCCTGATGAGCTGCTTTCAACAGGTTGTACTTCGTATTCGTGACGAGAGCGTTTTGTGCCACGTCGTGACACAGAACGTGTTGCTGTAGGTGAGGAAATGTGTAACCTATAAAAGATTACGATACGATCAACCACGGCTGGTTAGATTCAACATTCTTTGTCATTAATAATAACATGTCGAATGACGTTCAACTATGGCTGGTTAAATTCAACATTTCTTGTCTATATTAACATTTTGAATGACACAACAACACCAAACTTTCATAAAATAAAGATTAAAAAACCTACCTCTGTTCTTCCCCTTCAAGCAACTTTCGATAAGCAGCTATTTCCATATCTAGAGCGATTTTGATGCCATAAAGTGTTTCGTATTCTTTTTCTAAATCATCAATCTTGTCACTTAGACTTGTAACTCTTGAATCACGCTCTTGCAATTGGCGTTTAAAGTCATCCTTGTCCATTGCTCTCAAACTCTCCAACTCAGTTATTCTTTTCATCAACTGTGTATTCTACAACAAAGGTTTAATAAACCATCTTTCAATAAACACACACATAATCTGCCATAATTACGTAATCTTTCTTAATAACCTGTAACAGCAAGATTTACCTTGGCTTCAAGCACACTATAATCTGATTTAAGGTTGTCCAGTTCAGTTTTGATTTCATTATTTCTCTCAATTAACCTTGTAACATGACTGCGATCTCTATCACTAATGCTTCGGAGTTCATCATACTAAATCAAATCAGAATCAATTATGTGAAAAGTTCGAACTAAAATGTGTAGTCACGAAGACATAGGATAGTGAATGAGCAGGATGAAAAATAGGTTTTTATATATTTTAAAGTTAAAGTTGTCTTTGGATCACAAAGAATTTAATCTGCACCTAAAACAAAAGCAAAAGCTCCTTTACTTTTTGCTTGTATGCTTCTTCAAGCTCTTGTCTAGCATTCTCAGCTTCCTCTTCAAATTCATCACGGAGTTCTTGAAGTTTGTCACGTAGTAAAGTATCATAATCTGAAGCACCATCAGTTTCCATTGTAAATTTCATTTCCTGTTTACTTCGCAATTCATTTAGCTCCTACAAAAAGAATAGTTAGGTGGCAAACAAGGATAATTTTATATGTTTAGCCTTTTTAATTCGTGTTAGCATTTTGAATTTTCCGATGCAAATGCCACATGTTAAAAAATTGGGCAGGCAAATAGTATTTTGTGTTTGCATTTTCTAGCTGACATGAAAGAAATTAAATTAGAAATAATGATGTTTGGTAATTAACTCCTGTTTTAAACATACACAAATCCCTTGAAATTGAACATGCTGTTCGTAATGACATTTAGAACCGATTTCAAATGCATATGCCAACATTTTTGTGTTCATTTTTATTAAGGGTATTTTATGTTTGCTTGGATAAAAACTTTTCACTATATAAGCTTTAAAGTATTGAAATAAATATGGTTGATTATAATTGATGCAACAAAACGTACCTTTGCATGAACTTGTTTGTAAAAGTCTGCTTCTTCTTGAAGGGTTTGTGCTCTGTTTTCTGCATCAACTCTTCGAATAATTTCTTCTTCCAATGCAGATTTTTGTTTCTCCAATTCATCTTGTAATTGTTTTAACTGTTTTTCTAAATCTTTTACTTGCTGATCAAGCTCTTTGCGTTCCTTAGTGATTACAACTAACAAAGATTCTTTCTCATGCAATCGTCTTTCAATTCGTTTTAATTCATCTTCAGCACGGGAACGTAAAGCACTCTCTTTTTCAAGCCTAATTTAATAGAATAGAAATAGAAAAAAATTAGAAGCACCTCTTATAAACTTTGTATACTGTATTCTTGATAAGAATATCAGACCACTTTACGAGAGTGACTGTGCAATGTGCCACATGTGCAGATTCGTTGCAGTATATATCTGATCTTGGCACATGCAAATCAATGTTTTCCTTTCCAAAATAATTGAAATTATGAAAAAGTGAAGAGAAAACATTTTAAGAACGTTTATCATTAATTTAAAATCTTTTCTGAGGCCTATTAAATCTGTTTGATTTTACATGTGGCTGCATTAGTTATTATATCTGGCAATATTAGACTCTGTTCAGTAGTTATGACTGTCGTTTGCAGCGGCAATTCCTCGGCAATAATTTGCCGATGCGAGAGAGTAAAGCGTCGGCAATTTTGAAAATATTATTTTTTTTAAGCTTCGTTAGTCTTACTTACCGTTTAAATATCAGTCTTTTTCAGGAGAGACGTGTGATTAATCACACGCCTGAAAAATAGAGTTTTCAAAATCAACCTATAAAATCCATTTTGTAGCGTACGATGGCAGGCCTCGAAATAATTTTTGGAGACTCGTCAAACAAAATTTCCGCCACATTTCGTCGGACAAAACGTCTGATAGATTTCCGTCTTGGTCGAAAACTTTTAGTCTCAGAATTATTGAATAGTCCTGGTCCTTTTAATTCACGAGCAAGCCAATTCATAGCCAACCTGACCATCCTAGCTAATTCACCGACTCCTGACTTAGTTAAAAGAACTACATAGACATAAATCTCTTTTGCCTGGCCCCTTCGTCGTTGGTAACCAGGTCTTACACAAGAAATTCAGCCATGCGTTTCTTAACTAATGCGGAGGTTAACGCCGACGGAGCACGGATGAATCAAGTCTGCAAAACTGCACTTACAGGCGGAACAGACATTTTATCATGGATTTAATTGTAGATAATTTCTTCATTTGACAAAACAATTGGAAACCATAGCAGGTCCGAATTTAATGTATTTTCTTTATGCCGCAAGTGTTATTCAAACAATTTTAAAAAAAATTAAAAATTTTTGTATAAATTTTGTTAAAATGTAGCTGAACTTTTCGAATGAATTTTGAAGTTTTATTTAAGCCACATGGATAAAGATTTTTTGTAATTTGAAAACGAAGCACATTTTTACCTATTTGCTAGTGATGACCTGAAATATAAACAATAAATTTATAAAAATGACAGTATAGTCATGCATACTATTTCGGACATGTAGAAAAGGAAGTTAAGATTGAGAGAGTCGCTATAAGTAGACGCTCGATCATCGTGTTTGGGGTTCACGATTCAAAACGTCCCTCACTTTTCTACCGAAAAATGAATGCGCAACAAAGATTAGCATAGGCAGTTTTTTGCTGTCGCGAAATGAAACCGCGCCAGCAATTGCGACGGCAATTGCCGACGCTAATTTCGAGGGCTGTCATGCATGCCATAGTAAAAGGTTTTCAAACTTACTTTTAGGTAGTGATTTTCATGATTCTTTGTCAGGGTGACACAAGGTTAATTTTAGTGGTCGCTCAACTTTCTTAAAGGGAATCGGAAGTATAAAATGATGAAAAACAAGTCTTTTAATTTTTTTTTAAAAAAGCTCTTTTCGTTCTCAAGATATTCACATTTAAAGAATTTCAGATTTAATTATGCTGCATAAATTATGATGTCATATTTAGTAATAGCAAATTTTGACATTTTCTGTCATCAGTACTTTTAGACCTGTTGAGGGATGTGTATTTAACTTAATTAATGCATAGATATTATAAAGGTGATTTGATTAACATTAAGACGACCCCATACCTTGGGATCTGCACGTCATCATAATTTATGCAGCATAACCTTCCCTTCAAGCTAAAATTTAAACAAGGTTAGAAAGCATATTCAAATGTATCCACATTTGATACAGTCATTCCTATTTCAAAAGAAACATTTATTTATTCCAATGTTGTCAAGGTTCAATTAAAGCAAGCAGAAATTTGAAAGCTATTGATTGTTAATTCTCCTGATAATGATGGCAAATACAACAAGATACATCACACCCATGTCCATTTATAATGTTTACTTTACACATGCATGTGAATTTTAAATTTCGATTTTAATTGTAAACATTGTTTTTAACAACTTCTAAGAAAATTTAAGCACATGCACAATAAAATAATTTTTTTGTTTGCAGTGTTTTGTATATGTAGATAGAAAAAGAAAGATAATGTGCAGTAAAATAACAATCAAAGAAACAAAATGCAATCTTGATGAATCATTTTTCGAAACAAAATAGTTAGTATCACCTATTTTTATCATGGTTGTTGCACTAAATAAATGCAATAAAATGTTGCAATAAGATGTTTCTAATTTCGACTAGTTTTTTTTATTATATATAAAATGCTAGGTTACCCATCAGTGCATAAAATTAGGCTGAATTAGCATATGCCCTGAGCAAAAAAACACGATTTGTAGGGGAAATACAGATAGATGTGCATATTTTACATGGCTAGCCTCACAAATATCGAGGGATATAACCTTTCTATTATTTCCTAGAGGGGCTATGGCTTAGATGGGAAGTCCTAGAGTATTTAATGCTCCCACACAGTTCTTAAGTGGGTCATCTCCCCAATTTCCCTCACATGGCTTGGGTTAACCCGGGCTATGGTAACATTCACTCGCCCATATTAAATTGCCGCTAAGGGGATTCGAACCCTGGTCTCTTGCACAAAGTGTGAGAGTTATAACCACTAAAGCTAGAGTGTCACAAAAAGCAATGCTGCAAAACTATTAAAATGAAGGAGTAAATTGTAGTCCCTGAGAAAAAGAGTACTCTTCTCCATAACGTAAATAATTTTAAATCTGAGGGTTTAATATAGTTTTTCGTTTCCTAACCTATCCAGTTCCAGTCTTAACCAAAAACATGGTTTCATCAAGGATTTCACAAAACAAAAGATGAAGTGGTTTCAAGAAGAGTATGTATATTCGGCGATTCGGTTTGACGTCATAACAATTTTTTGTAGTTTGCTTTACAGGACTAAAAATTATACGTCAAAAGTCTTTGGATCGGCTAATTAGACGAGAAATAGTCTATTTTTCCAAAAGCAACCGTGGCCGTAAAACAAAGAAGCCGTAACACAGCGCATGCGTTCTTAATCAAAACAAACTAAACGCTATATCTTCTGACAGCGCAAATAATAAAGAAAAATATATTTGGACCATCAAAAGGAGGTTCTATAGAATGTTTTTAGCTAATAAAATCATTGCGACTATGCAACAGAACAGCGATAGGCAGCAAAAAACATGTTGATAGCCTAATTAGGAGAGATAAATCGCCTAAATAGGCTATTGTAGACTAATTAGACTATCATAGCCTAATTTGTGGTTATCCCTGACTGTTTTAGGTGAATAGCTAGATTGCATAGCTAAACACATTTTGGAGTTTTAAGAACAATGTTAGGAAGTTTGTGCAAAGATAATTTTTTGGAGCAAAATCTAGATAGCTAAGCATCATTTCCAGACAGAGTTTTATATATATATATTGTATATATATGCATTGTTAACCCTTATATTACTTGCATGTTTTATCAATTTCAAGAAACACAAGTCCTCAATGTCTTAACCTTAACCTTATAAAAACTTCAACAACAACAAGAAGGTCATTTTTATGTCACCTCTACTTCACTTAATTAGCTACTTTATTATAATGCTAGCTAGCTAGTTAACTAGCTAGCTGGTTTAGCTAAATCTTCTAACTATTTGAATTAACTAAGTTTACCTTGAACGCAGATCTTCAACTACACCAGTTAACTTGTTATTTTCCAGCTGCAACAAAGCCTTTTCCTTTGCAGTATCGTCCAATAATTTTCTCGCTTCTGAAAGTTCTGTTTCAAACAAGCTTCGAACATTTGCGACTTCCCTAGAAACATTTTCTTTCGAAGTCGATATTTCTGCAGATAGTTTGGTATTTTGGTGCTCCAGATATCTCATACGATCAATGTATGTTGCTAAACGATCATTTAGATCGGAAAGTTCTTCTTTCTCTTGAACTCGTGTTCTTACATTAGGAGACTGGAAAAACGCCCTGCTTGGACTCTTTCGACCTTCCGGTGTGATAGGCATGCTAAAAAAAGATGTGTTTATCTGTAATGTATGACTTTCAAGAAATAAGGCAAATATATATAGCTAGCTACGCCACCACAGAACTTCTTGAACTCAAATCAAGACTCCAGCAAACGTGTTCCAAAAGAGCGCAGATGAAGATGACCCATTCAACAACAATTAAGAGCGGCCCGCTTCATACTTACAACGACCCTTATCAATTAGTTGGCGCGAAAAATTAAGGAGGGGCGCGGTATTTAAAAGGTCGACTTTCCACTAGCGGTCTAAAACGCGCTGAGAAATCCGCTTTGAATGTTATTTTTTGATTTCCACTTGTTAAAAGCAGCAAAAAGAGCGCGTAAACTTTTAAAGGAGGGGCGAACAGCTGCGGCACAGCTGCTGATTGAAAATTCATGATGCCTGAGATAATTTCAAAGACCAGATCCACTGGTCTGGAATATCCCGTAAAATCTTGACAATTGTTTAGTTTTTGTAATATTTACTTAGCATCAAATCAGGTAAAAAATGGTTTTGCCTAAACATTTGCTGTTTTTATATTAAGGGGGTAATAAATTAAAGCTGCTTGTTTAAAAAAGGTGAATTTGTGGCTTAAAACTTTGCAGCACAACAACACATAAGCACATTATATCCAGAACATCTCTTCATAGAAGTTTATTACAAAATACCAGTTTTTACTTTTATCCTTGAATGCTGAATCATTCATTTTATGGTTCAGTATTTTTACACATTTGCCAAACTGGCGGTTATTCAGAAACAATATTAGATTTTTCTCTACATTGTGACGGCCACGCTTCGATGATCACACTGTTTTATTAAAAATAATACAGAAGTTAAAGATCAAAATAGCAAAAATGCTATTAGTTGAATAACACGACGAAAATATTTTTATTTTTATTACTGAACTTAGTAAACTAATTCATGAGTAAAGATAAAGAAAATAAAGATTTGTAAAGAAAGCTGAAACCGCCATATTGCACGTTCGATTTGTTGTTGAAAGTTTCCGGTCTGTGTATTTATCAAATTTGGCGCCATCTCATCACAACAAACTTCATCGTTCGAAGTTGGATGTATGTTGTGAAAAAGCGAACCAAATGGCATCGACTCCATTTAACACTAGCTCAACTGTACCCGACAATGACGTATACTTGAACCTCAACTGTACCCGACATTGTCGTATTCTTCGCCCCGACGACAGCTCAACTGCATCCGACACGCGACGTTAAGCACTTTATCAACGTCGTAATGTTGTTAATACATACTACTGCCTAGTGTAATATCTTTGTAATACATAGTAATATACTGTAGTACTTATTACTATGCCGTATTCTACACTGTATTACTTTGTAGTATATTCAGTAATACACTGTAATGCCTTGTAGTATTCGGTAATATACTGTAATACCCTGTAGTAAGTAATACACTGTTATACTTTGTAGTATTCTGTAATACACTGTAATACCTTGTAGTATTCGGTAATACGCTGTAGTACTTAGTAATATACTGTAATACTTTGTAGTATTCAGTAATACACTGTAATACCTTGTAGTATTCTGTAATACACTGCAATAATTTGTAGTATTCGGTAATACACTGTAATACCTTGCAGTATTCGGTAATACACTGTAATACCTTGTAGTATTCGGTAATACACTGTAATACCTTGTAGTATTCAGTAATACACTGTAATACTTTGTAGTATTCAGTAATACACTGTAATACTTTGTAGTATTCAGTAATACACTGTAATACTTTGTAGTAGTATTCAGTAGTACACTGTAATATCTTGTAGTATTCAGTAAATACACTGTAATACCTTGTAGTATTCGGTAATATACTGTAATACCTTGCAGTATTCAGTAATATACTGTAATACCCTGTAGTATTCAGTAATACACTGTAATCCCTTGCAGTATTCAGTAATACACTGTAATACCTTGTAGTATTCGGTAATATACTGTAATACCCTGTAGTATTCAGTAATACACTGTAATACCTTGTAGTATTCAGTAATACACTGTAATACCTTGTAGTATTCGGTAATATACTGTAATACCCTGTAGTATTCAGTAATACACTGTAATACTTTGTAGTAGTTTTCAGTAGTACACTGTAGTACCTTGTAGTATTTAGTAATACACTGTAATACCTTGTAGTATTCGGTAATACACTGTAGTACTTAGTAATATACGGTAATATCTTGTAGTATTCAGTAATACACTGTAATACCTTGTAATACACTGTAGTACTTAGTAATATACGGTAATATCCTGTAGTATTTGGTAGTACACTGTAATACTTTGTAGTATTCGGTAATACACTGTAATACTTTGTAGTATCCAGTAATACACTGTAATACCTTGTAGTATTCAGTAATACACTGTAGTACTTAGTAATATACTGTAATATTTTGTAGTATTCAGTAATACACTGTAATACCTTGTAATATTCGGTAATACACTGTAGTACGTAGTACTGTAATATTTTGTAGTATTTGGTAATACACTGTAATACTTTGTAATATACTGTAATAGACGTAATAGATCTTTCACGGTTGCGCAAAGCATCCTGGGTAATCAGTACGATAAAATACAACAGCGCAGCTGGCAGCGATGCGAAGTTTTTTATGTGGTGGTGTGGTTTTCCTGTTTATACAAGTTTTTATTCAATTCTTAGCTATATATTTTACACAAAAAAACGATAATTAAAAAAGTTAAATCAAGCGAGGGTGATGGCTTCGGCTGAAGATATTG
Source organism: Hydractinia echinata (assembly GCA_030067915.1). Taxonomy (NCBI): domain Eukaryota; kingdom Metazoa; phylum Cnidaria; class Hydrozoa; order Anthoathecata; family Hydractiniidae; genus Hydractinia; species Hydractinia echinata. The sequence continues at coordinate 12,727 of JASGCC010000382.1, read as the reverse complement.
AATGTTTGCAGAATTTTTTAGAACTTTCTAAAGCTGAACTTCAATTTTTCCTTTCCAAGCGTGGGCTTCCAACATCTGGAGTCATCTGGAGTCATCTGGATCACATGGAACGTTGGCTGCAAGAGCTCTGATTGCTCATGAGCAAAAAGTAGAAGTAAAAGCCACTGCTGAATATACAATTTGCTTCTGCGTAACATGCGAAAAGACATTTGATTCAGACGAAGAGCTGACTTGGAATGTTTGGAAGGGTAAGTCGGTTTATAATAACTGAAACAAATACTCTTATTTGGTTGGTTCGTTTTTAACGTAATTTCGAACGTTTTCTTCTCCCTTCGAAATTTGAACTGTACATTCTAAATTAAGTAGTTGTGGAGGAAAATTTGCCATTGGTATTCCATCTAATCATGTGCAAAATTTGATTGTTGTTTCAAAGACAAGAATAGATTTCAGCTATAAAATGGCTACTGACCGGTTTTAATCCTCCCTGAGCCTGTAATTAGTAAGTTAAAAAGAACACCCACTGTGAAGAATGATAAAAGATAAATGGGCTGTGGTATTTCTTTTTAATAAACTTCATTGTATTTTTTAATAAACTTCATTCAAGATAAAACTATCATGACTTCTTTTATTCTGAACTTCTGGTAACCAATTAAGTAAAACAAGAAGCTAAGTCAGGGGCAGATACAGGATTTTTTTCTCCTTAGGCGGATTTGCGAAGCGAAGCCAACGCGCAATTTTTGCCACGCAAAACTTGTGCATGTTAAATCAAAGGCGCTGTAAGCCCCCCAAGTGGGGTCAGAAGCTTTAGCTTATTTACCTATTTCAGCACTCCAAAATGCAGCAGACAGGACCTTTACAAGCCCATTTCTTACATGTTATTTGAAAAAAAAAACAATCATAAAATTCTTAAATGAAAGCCAAATAATGTTTTCAGAAGAATTAAGGCTAAAATTAGCTAGCCAGCAAAACTTTTCTTTCTTCCACATCCAGAAAAAAATATTTACAGGCTTGTTTTTGCAAGTTATGAATGTAATAGCTTTTGGCTAATATTGAGGCAATAAATTTTTGGAAACTAGTTTCAGTAAAAAAGACATACATAATTCTTATAATTCGGTAATGCAAAACGGTATATATTACTAATAAAAACTTTTCATGTTTAATCTATTCAAAAATTTAATAACATGAAAAAGGAGGCCTAAAAGAAAAATAAGCAAAAAACAACAACACAAAAATGCATATGTAAACAGGCTTTATTTGTATTATTAGATCATAGTAACAACAACATAAACAGCAAGAGATAAATATAATAAATAAAAATGGCAAGAATATATCAAGATTTTGTACAGGTAAAGGCAGCTACTTAAAATTTGGATTTTTAAGCAGCAATAGCTAATTAAAAAACAAACTTACAACACAACAACACAACATTCAGTCAAAAAATATTTAGCCCTATTAGCCTAATAGCAAGAAAAACACTGTTTTTATTTTTCGGTAACCATTTCTGGCTCAGACTTTAAAAATGTTGAATCAAACTTAAAAAAATACCTTTTAGCTGTTATGCGATAATTACTATAAATAGCTGAATTTTTTAACAAAACAAAATCATTCAAGAACAGATATCGTTAACTACATTATTACACATTTTTGTGTCCATCTGGATAGGGTTGTAATAAGTATATATGCTAAGTCATTTTCGCCATGTTGGTAGAACCACAAACATTTTCCATGTCTATCAGCATGACAACTTCTTTAGTAAAAATGTGAAAAACTTTTGTCATTTCACCCATTAAATAAAACCATGCCTTTTTCTTATTCGAATTGTATATATAATTAGCACCATTTCCAGGAATTATTTCGATACGAGGATAGAGATTTTAAACCGAAACATCATCAAGTCTTGTCAAAGTCTTCCTCCCAAAACTAGTGTTCTCTTCCTTGGCCTTGTCGCATGTTAAAAAATCGTTTGGAAAGTGTTTATTGCCAGAAGCTTTGAATCTACAAAAGTAAACATATAAAGTTGTTATGAAGTCAACAAATTGTTATACATTACACCTTTACCAGCTACAAAAAGTAACCAGCTGGCTAGCTATTCGATTTATTGTGTTGTTATAAAATGTCTTGTTACTTAAATAAAAAAGAAACCCAAGATAACACAAAGCTCTTTTGAATATGACACAAGGCTTTTTCAAATTTGTTGGAAGTGAAACTATAAACAGTTTCATGTTCACACTTGCTAGCACAGCAATAGAAAGCAATTGTGTATCTTACTCTAAGATTAATGGAATTAAAAGTAAACAGATGTACCTGAAAGCGTAGTCAGTGAGTTAAAGCTATTATTTTTGTTAAGTCAAAGCCTCCTTTTCTGTCAAACAGCTTTTTTGCAATCACAGGCGACACAGAGAATAAACGTTTTCCAGTAATGTTTCTTCTTAGCAACATTGCTCAACTTCATTCCCTGATCATATATTCAAAACTTCCATTTACTTGCTGCAAGTCAATACAAAACAATTCCTTTAGCCTTCTTTCAGTTGTATTGGAAGCAAACTTCGGAATTGCAGCTTGCCGAAGTTGGCCGAACCTATCAAACAGACCGGCTACTGCGAGGCAATAACAATAGGAAGAGTAAATTATTCCTACGCACCTATCCCCTAATATCAATCTTTCTTTCACCGTAAATTTCGACGACTTCTTGTTAAAGAGAGTCCAAAAGTCCACACTTCGGCGAGATTCTTTTTACGTCACAAATTCTTTTGTTTTAACCAGAGTCCAAAAGTCCACACCTCGGCGAGATTTTTCTCGACGTCATAATTCTTTTGTTTTTCTTTTGTTTAAGAGATTCCAAAAGTCCACACCTCGGCGGCCGCCGAATCGACTGTTTTTACGGCAGAAAACAAAGGAATCGAGAGAAACAAAGTCAGCGAAATGCGGCAAAATGTAGTTCGACTACCGTAAGAACCATAGTACTTCGGCAAAGCACATCGAAGGAGAGTCGAGCCTCGGCAAACACTCCTGAGTGGAGATAAGAATATTACCTCGGATCCTGGGCGCAAAGGAATCTTATTAAACGCTTATAATAAAAATTATGCGTTGCTTTAAATCAATTTCTTCATTTAGATACACATGATTTTCTCATTGGCAAAATTTCTCCTTAGGCGAGTGCCGAAGTGGCCGAAGTCTAAATCCGCCCCTGTAAGTAACCTCAAGATTTCCTCCTTTACACAAACCAGGGTTTCAAATAACCTGGAAAATCCTTAAACTTGAAGTATTGACCTATATTCTGAAGTTTTAAAAGTAAATCTCAATTATTACAATACACAACATTTTGAATTACTACATACTAGTTGATAAGGCCACTCAGACAGAAGATTAGGTTGTTTTGCAGATTTTGCTAACGTCAACAGTAAAAAAATTGGCGAGATGTAGTTTATCTGTTGCCTGTAATGGCATACAGATTGAAACGATGATAAAAAATAATGTATAGGATCATATGTGTTCTCAAACGCATAAGGAGATAAGTGTTTTAAAATTTTAACATTTTGCTGACGTCAGTAAAGTCCTCTAAAGTACAAAAAAAAATTTCTTTAGAAATTTGCACTGTAAAATCCACTTAAGCAGGAGTACATTGGAAAAGAGAATCGTAACTTGTATTTTGATGACGTCTGCCAGGACCCGTCAATACACAATATTTTTTTCCTGAAATTTGTTGACACATTGCTTATGGACATGTACAAAAATGTTGTACGTAATGCTGACATTTCGCATACCTGTTAAACAATGCTCTGTAACATCCTTATATTTATCTTAAATGGTTTGCAAACTGGTTAAAGCATAAGTAGAAAGGTTTGGGTCAAGGTTTGTGTTGGTCCCGTTCCACAGAAGTAAATAGAAACAGAGATACAGCCCTTTGTTTCTGCAGAAATCTTAAGATGAAAGCGTAACAAGACCCAAATACTTTCGAAAGATGTTTTCCTTTATAAACAGTAAATTACATTTTTCTGGTTCTTGAGACTTACAGTATATATACTTGTTTCTTATATAAACACGGATTACCTCACCGAAAATGAAGTCCAGAAATTGAAAGATGATACTGTAACAAGGAAAATAAAATTGAAAGTTAGATGAATAACATCTTATGTTTCTTAACACAGATAAGAGTTACAATAACAACAAAAATAAAAATTGAACAATAATTATAAATAATGTGTAGAGCTTGAAACGCTAATCAAAATAGTGTATAGAATCTCGTGTATAACACCAACAATAATAATAAAGTCAGAAATAACACGTCCCAAATATTTACATCTTATAAAGTGATTACGTTTGATTACATTGAAAACCTTTAATATTTCAATCAGAAGTGTCAAAAAACATCAATTTATATCTGGAAAATCATTTATTCGGTTGCATACTATCCTGTTCCGGAAAAATATACACAAATGTAAAAATTAACCGCTTAAGAACACAGTTTTTTTTCTTAGTATGATGATCTGTAGTGACCTTTACCAACCATTTTAAACGTAAATGTCAAAAAAAGAATATTTTTATAAAAACATGGTGTATATACGGTCCGTCCTCACAAAAGTTTACACAAAATGTAAAAAAGGTCGGTTTTTAAGGAGCACATCCAAATCAACAAAAATCAGTTCATTTAGCATGTTCTATATTGCCATTGCCCATAAATCTTCCATAAAAGGGTTATGAAACACATCAAATTATAGAAAACGCATTTCATAAAATATAAAAAACAAAAAAGTTTTAGTCAGAACAATTAGTAATTTTTTCATCATCACCAAACACAGTTATTACTACTACAATTTTAAAATTCTTAACAAAAACATGAAACCATGGAATTTTCCTCCAGCAAAAATCACATACAGTTTAGTTCTCCCTAACAAAAGTTTATAATACGAAATATAAAAAAGCCATTAGCTTACACAACAGCCTTAAGTGGAGTCCAATTCCACAAAAATTTGTTCTTTCAGTATATTGCATGTGGTCTTTTCCCACAAAAGTTTACATAAAATTTTAAAAGACAGCAGTTTGCAACACAAACACAAACAAAAACACGAACAACCATACCATCCTCTCATAAATTAAAATAAATTCATAAACCCACGTAAATTTCTAATCGAATGTCTACAACCCCCTAAAAAATAACCTGGCATTTTACATGTAGGCTGACAAAAGTTTAACAGGATGTCAGAAACAAAACAATAAAAAATAACTTAACACACACGCTTTAAATTCTAAAAAAAAATTATTCCACTTGTCATATTGCACGTGGTCCCCTTGTAAAGTTTACAGGAAATGTGAAAAGAATTATACTCTATGGGCATAAAAATACATCACACTATCCTGCAAAAGTTCAAGTCTTTGAAAGATTTGTAGGTAGGTAGCTAGCTTGTTAATCATAATTCGTGCTCATAAAAGAAGAGAAGTTTGGAAACTAAGGTAGCTAGCTATAGATAATTAAAAAAGAGGAATAACAACATAAGTCATAAGAGCTAGCCATGGGGTGGGGAGCAGGCCTTGGAGGCTAACATTAGCTAGCTAACAGTAGCTAAGACACCCAGTTAAATATACTTAAACTGGGAACACTTAGCTAAAACTAAAGCTAGCTATTTATGCTTAGTAAAACACATACGGAGAAACAATAGTAATGTAAAAATAGTAACATTACAGTGAGTTCAACAAACCAAATTTTTCTGTTTGTTAGTCAGCTAACAGCTTTATGTAGCATTTTGAATTTTGATAACGTCAGCAACTCATCCACACAAAAAAATTAGAACCTTGTTTTCACGTTGCGTCTATTGTGTAGAGCTTAAACTGCTGATCAAGAAAATGTATATGATCATGTGGTTTTGATAAGCGGTTAATGAGATATAAGGGTTTAAAAATTTTGTTGAAAAAATTTGTTAGAAATTTGTCTACCTGTTGCCTTCATCGTATAGATCTTAAAACGCTGATCAAGAAAATGTATAGGATCATGTATCTTTGACAAACGGTTGCAGTGATATTGGGGTTTGAAGGTTTTTTGATGACGTCATCAACCCGTTCATTCCGAAATTACCCAAATTGGTCCTAGGTGATCCCTAGTTACCCACGCGGTGTAAAATCATTGACGTTACCATCTCGTTTCCAAGTTATTTGGCCTCAAAGTTTTAAGTGCACTGTAATGGCTTCATTAATTTAATAAAGGACGTTGACGTTAGAGTAGTGTTATTGACGTCGTGCCGTAACGTCAGGAAATTTAACATTTCAGACATACCTTTTTCGGCGACATCAAAGGAAAATGAACACATCCACTTTGCCTGTTAGAGAGACACTAAACTGATGTTATTGTAGACAATGATGGTTTCCCAGTTGTTGGTTGCATGTCTTTCCTTTGAGTGGTGATTTATATGTTATTATTCTTCTTAATGGCATATCCAACACCCTCTTAGACTGTGGAGAAGACTAATAACCCATCATCAAAGTGGGATGTGGATTATTGAATGCTGGCTTCCTGTCAATAAAATGATCAGAACACACACACACTTCTCAAATTTGACTGTGAATAGATGGTTATAGTTACTTAGACTGGTACGATTTATCTTTTTTTTCAATATAGCATTGGCTATCGGTTGTCTTTTCAGAAATGGAAAAGGATGCAGCCTGAAAGGAAAGCTGAAATATTTAGGTATGGGAAAATATCTATAAAAATCATGGGATGGCTCAAAAGGTTTGACTCATTGATGGTATCACAATACTTTGCTGATAATAGTAGTTATCAAGATAGGATGGGTAATCACTCATAAGGTTTTTCAAACCTACAAGAACTCCTCACAACTTTGTGGATTTTACCAGCTGTATTTACTATGACTGCATCTAATAACAGCACAGGTTCTGCCACACTTTCTGTTTCCACAAGATGGTACCAAAACAAACGCAGTGGAACAGTGGCTAAAGCTTGGGAAGGAAAAACTCATCCTTACAGCTAATTCCTTCAAAATTGCTGTTAAAGGTAGATAAAATTAGGGCTCAATTAGGAAACTCCGATTGTATTTCGGCCACAAGAACACAAATTGAGCCCTCAACTTTTACTGACACACAACTTCTGCCACCATTTTCCTCATGTGTCTTGCTATATTGGCAATGTTGATGCTTTGCGCACTTATTTTTTCTTTTATTCTGCCTACCCCTCCTTGGACGTGGAAATAATTAAGAAGTGCAAGTATGTTAACTTTGACCTGCTTCTTCCTCCCATGCTTAATGCTCTCTTAGCCTTGTCTATTTCGATGGATTATATTGTTGAGTACGACCTGAATGTAGAAACAGTGGCAGTAGTCCCAGTGTCTGTCTCCCTTATAAGAATGACCACAAATAAGTCGCACATGAAGGATTAAGTCCTGGTCCTTAGCATTGAGCAATTACCTAAGATGTGTGTTGTCTTTTTTCTGCATCTTTGCCAGGAAATGATTACATACCAGGCTTTGTAACTTAGTTTGCCAATCAATACACACATGGCTAGTGATCCAGCACATTGGTTGGATGCATAGATGACCTTTATTTTAGTCAGCACATGCGTAGGGCCTCATTGCTTCTTTCAACATCATCCTCGCAATCCCAGGCTCTAGCACCTCTTCATCTCGCCTCTAGGATCAGGACCTGTTTTTCTCTTTTAGAGAAAGGGCATTTTGCGTCCACTTGTCCAAACCGGTTGAACAGGTTTGTAAATTAGTTGAAGTGGGAGCATTGTCCATATTTTTACGATATTATATATCTGAGGTATAAAAAAAGGGCACGGCATGATTGACATAACTTAGGCATAACCAAGGATCATTGGGCCTTGTTTAATGAAATAGGTATTCAGAAGTATAGATTCCATTGCAATTACAGTGGGACCACTCATCACAAGAATTGCATAAAATGGCATTTCCGTTGTTTTTAACTGGTTTTCCACACACACTACAGGGAAACTGTATCATTTACACTTAAACAGAAAAAGTAACACAAATAATAAATCGACAAAAAGTTCTGATGAAAGTAAAAGCGATCACAGAAAATGAGGAAAATAGAGAAGATAAAAAACATCTACTTGCAAGAATTACTCCTGACACCATTTTAAACTGAAGTTATTACGATAGCAGAGGAGCAGTGATGGGGCCGTGAAGATTGTACCCTTGGAACATCTCTCCTAACTGGGATCTATTAAAGATCAAAATTGAAGAGGCGTCCAGGGCCTCAATCTTGACAGTCCCACCAGTGAATCAGAACTAGAGATAAGACTATCACTGTATAACATATGCACATTGTACCAGTACCATGATTCTATATTTGAGAATTTGCGCGTGCAATTTTTTAATTTTTATTATTCACTTATGGAGTGGTTTAAAAGTGTTAAATATATTAACGAAACACATTGCTTTGTTGTTAGAAGTAACCTATAGCAAATATATACTGCAGGAATACATGACAAAGAGAGGGCTATGTCTACCATGTTGTATTCACTGCAATCATCTACTATTTTGTTTGCCGTGTCAATCCGCCCCTCAACATGGCAGCAGACTATCTTTTCACGGCAGGTTATATTTTCTCTGTAACCATTGTGTTTTTTACTAAAAGACATTCTCCAGTTCCATTTCGATCTTTTGCTCCATACAATTCTTTTTTTCGTGGGCAAGAAGCATGTGCATTGATGTTTTAAAACAGATGATCATTCCAATTTCTTTTTAATTTTTTTTATGATTTGTTAGGATTTGTGCATATAATGCTTACAAAATCAAGATTTTTAATTTTAAAAATGTTACCACAAGATTTTTAGTTGTGTAAATTCTCTGTGATCTGCTGTTATAAGACCAAAAAAATAACTTTTTGAGGAAAATGATGATAATTGGTATAATTTTCATATAAAAATTGATTCTTTCCAGGATACAATTTCTGGCAACAATAACTTACACTGTTGAACGTCATAATACTTAATACAGCCATTCATTGGAAAGCCATGCTATTAATAGTATACATTAACTGGAAATTTGCTATTAAAAAGTTTAAATTGATATGTTTTTTTCAGTTATCTGCTGAATAATAATTTTATAAAAAAATTTAAAAAAATAATTTTTTGAGGTAAACGTTAGTTTTTAAAATCTGATGTGGTGGAAAAGTAGGCCAGGGTTGATTTTTTATATAAAGAGAATATTTTTTTAAAATATAATTTCTACCAACATGAAATGTAGCTAATTCCATACTGAATACATGTTCCGAAAGAGGTGGCACATTTGTATTTATTTTTGAAAAAAAAGAGGCAGTGTACGTCATCTTTTCAAAGATATCTGAGTTAAGCATATAATTAACTTTCTGTAGCCTGAGCTAGATTGAATTTTGTTAACTAATTATTTTAAGTAAGCTTATTTTTTAAAGCAAGACGAATAGTGCTGTGTGCTCACTTAGTAGTAAGAATACTTTGTCTTAAAAAGTTATTTTTTTCTTTTATGATACATTTATCTTTGACATCTATGTTAACATGCTTTATTAAATAAAATACCAGTTTTGCCACTTGAAATACAATTGCTCAAAAGATATTTTTTGTCTTGTATGAAAGAAATTTGTGAATACCTTAAGGCAAGAAATTCTATTGTTCTTTGCTCACGTGATCATTATTGGGAAATCTTTTCTTCTTTAATGTTAGATGTGACCATGCTGGCTTTATGCTCATTGGTTGATTTTAATTCGGGTTTGCACTGAAATTATTATATAAAAAGCTCATTTTAATATCTAGAAGAAAACTTAGTTAACTAGGCTAGACATGTCTGAAATCTGGACAATCCTTGTTAAATTGAGACAGTGTAGAGATACTGCTAACTTGATACCATAATTATTCAAATAAGTAGTCAAATTGTTATTCAGTATATTGACTTTCAGGAGGGACATATTATATGTACAGGTAATATTGCCAGTTGAAATACCCCTAAGTTGAAGTATATCCATCTCTCCAGTGAGCTAATTTCCTACCTCAAGGCTTTATTGTGACTTATGCTGAAAAATTGAACAAGCAACACCCAATTTCTGAAAATTTTACGACCCGTTTCAATTATTACCACCCCTCATATTAAAACAAAATCGTGGAGTGGTGGGATTAGTTTTATAGTGTAATGATTTTAAAAACTAGGTAAATTTCTGTTGTTTTAATTTAATGATGATGCACAATGTGGGATAAGGAAGTTTTCTGGTAACAAAATTAGTTTTGTGTAAATGCTGATACTATGTGTGACCTTTTGTATTTCTATGTTATGTTATTTAAAAAATATTTCCATTGTTGTAAAACCATGAAAGTTATTGGTTCGAATCCAATCCGTCTTTAAAAGGTGGTAGTTCAAATGGAAGAACAACATGGTGTGCAACAAACAATAATGAAATCAATTCAAAAATTTTTACAAACAAAAGTTTCAAGAAAGGAGGTAACTACAAGAAAAGAAAGTAGGAAATTTTTTAATTTACTCGGGATATACGTTCAGTTATTCAGGTTTTGCTGAGCTATGGCAGTAACTAGTTGCAATGTGAAAATCAAATCCAATAAGTAAAATTTAGTTAAAAAATAATTTTTTGAGGAAACTAATTTATCACACTGCAGTTTGTAACATGTAATTGGTAATAATGTAATAATGTAATTGGTTCTAGAAGCTTCAAAGGTGGATATGTTTTGGATAAGGTAGAAGATTGGATTAATGAATTAAAGATGCTGAGTAAAATTGCTAAAACAGAGTCGCAAGGGGCATAAAGTTGTTTTATCAACAAGCATAAATTAACGTACTGTATGCGAACATACCACACATATATAATTATTGGAAGAAGTACTCGTAGTTATTGAATTCGAATTAATACCAGCACTGACGGGAGGTATTAAAGTAAACAAAAACGAGAGACAACTGCTGTCACTCCCGATTAAACTTGGTGGTCTTGAAGTACCAATATTCTAAAACTTATCACAAATAACTGAATATCTTGGTAAACAAATAAAACAACAGACTCGACAATATGAAGAAAATCCAGAATTGAAACAAAAGAAAAACCAATCATACAAAATAAATTGCTAAGATTAGTGTCATTCTCGATCATGTCAGAAATCAAATGAGTAAGCAGGAAATCAGACTGAACGATATCAACCAGGAAGCAGTGTATCTAGTTGACTGACTACCTTCAAGGAACGAGGGATACACAATTAACAAGCTATGCTTCTGGGCTCTGATTCGAATTTCAAGTTCACAATTGATCATGCTTTGTCATGCAAAAAATGTGGCTTTGTTTCGCTCAGACAATGAAATCCGTAATGTCACGGGGATGTAACTAAAAGAAGTTTGTCATGATGTACGTATTGAACCGTGTCTACAACAGTTACCTGGTGAGCCATTCAACGAGTGGACAGCGAATGTTTCTCAGGAATCGAGAGTTATGTATGCACAAGAGGTTTTTGGAACAGTGGTCAAATGGCATTTTTAGATGCTAAGGTGTGCTACCAAAAGCATATGATGTAAATAAAAAGGAAAAAAAAGAGAAATTACAATAAACTTATTTTGCAAGTAGAGCATAAAACTTTAACGCCACTACCGATATCCGTGTGTGGCGGAATGGGTCGCGTGTGTCGAAAGTTCTATACTCGGCTTTCCGAAATGATTTCTGAAAAGCGTAAACATCATTTTTCAAAAATTTCAGCATGGATAAGACGTAACATTTGTTTTGCGCTTATCAAGTCTATATGCATATGTGTTCGAGGTAGTCGTTCAGTCTTTTCATCTAACCTTGTCGCATCTCTGTCAGTGGATCCTAAAGTAGTTCTGCTACCTTTATATATCATACTTATGTCGACATCACCAGAATAGCATTTTTCCTTTAATACGGCGATATTTCGCTATAGAAACAGACCAACAAATTATTTTATTACAATGTATGTACAGTTGACTCTCTCTAATCCGAATCTCAAGGGGGATAACTTTTTTTTCGGATTACAGAGAGATCCGGATAGTAGAAAGTCTCTCTAATTCGAATTTCCAGATTTCAAGGGTGAAAATTCGGATAAGAGAGAGAAATCGAACTTTTTTGAAAAAAATTAAAAAGGTGAGAAATAAAAACGAATAAGTAAGTTTGAACGAAAATAAAGAACTCACTGACTTGCGATTTCTTGCGATTTCTCTTTGTCTTCAAAAATCAAAACATTCGAATTCGACAGATATTCAAATTACGAAAAACAAAAACATTCGAAAGTGTTAATGGTATATTTACACTTAAAAATTCGGATTATAGAGAGAATTTAGCCGAAGGGACCTGAAAATAGTTTCGGATTATAGAGCTTTTCGGATTACAGAGATTCGGATAGTAGAAAGTAAATTATGAGAGTTTCTTAAGGAAAATTGACGGTTGTCTTTTAATTTGTTCGGATTATAGAAAGATTCGGATAATAGAGATTCAGATTAGAGAGAGTCAACTGTATATACGTTTTAATTAAATATAATGTTCAAAAAGGAAATGACCATAAAAAAAAAAAATTGTAACATACTGTGTGCTTCTATGCTACCTTCGTGTAGTATGGATGGAGCGTGATGACAGGTCTATTCAGAGCAATACGCTAACTATCTTGTGAACTGCCTTAGTCTATTAGAATTACTAAAACCTTTTAGAAATAACTCAACAAATTTTACTGTTTTGCAAAAAAATGCTAGAGTACTATTTCTTTTTAGGAGTCGAAATACACCAA